>CAKNYM010033554.1:0-38095 GCA_932195095.1 Andricus curvator
ATATTACCAGCTACGAAAAAATGACCGAAACAAAATTTGTTCATCCAAGGAAGAGGTACAAATTTATTGTGACTCATGTTTCGATAGGATGCGTGGTTTTTGTTTTATTCGTGAAAATAACATTGACAGTAAAAAAAATCAAATTTTTGAAAAAACAATGCAAGGTACGAAAACATATAAATGAACAAAAATTGTGCATTCAAAAAAGACTTACAAACCCGTAATCAATTTTTGTGGTAAGAATATATTCAAAATGAAAAAATTAACTTTTTTGATAAACGGCACAAGCTAAAATAAAATGTTAACTAATAAAATTTGTCGCCTCAATTATATCATTACTTTTCATTTGAAATCAAATACAAATTTAGTAATTTGTATATGAAGAACATATAACACGAAGCACAAAGTGCGCGCTCAGTGTATTTACCAAATCGCACGCCGTAAGTGCGCTCCAACTTTTTTGTTTCTATCATACGGTTCAAATGATTTTCAAATCAAATATCGAGCGCGAAGCGCGAGTGTCTGGATGAGAATGTGTTCCTTAAGGTCGATAGAACCTTGAGTAAATAAAGTTCCTTTTCAGTCTAAAATAAAAGAAAATTTAACAATCACTTAATATGTAGAGGTTTTGATAATTTTATAATATTTGCAAACAAACTTTTTCTTTTCATCGAAGTCGAACACGAAGTTCAAAAATCTAGAGGAGCCTAGCGTAAAGCGCGATGCAAATACGCCCGAGCGCGTAGCGCGAGGTGAATACATAATCGAGCGCGAAGCGCGAGATCCAACAGTCGCGCGCCCTAGGCGCGCTCAAACTTGCGAGCGAAGCGAGCCGCGCGCGAAGCGCGCCATGAGAATGTGCCCGCGAAGCGGGCAGATTTTTTTAATTCAACCTGGCACTCCTACAAATCGTTCCTTTTGCCGAGAAAATGACCTCTGATTTGCGACAGAATTAAAAAAAAATATTTAGAGATCGCTCAAGGTCATTCAGGGCAAAAATGGCCATTCGTAATTAAATTGACACTATTCATTGATTTTTCATTTCTGAAACGCATGAATTTTGTTCTCGATTTTTTTCAGATTTGTTCTATGATATTCAAAGGTCGCTCAAGGCCATTTTAGGACAAAAATGGCCATTATCAATTAAATTGACGCTATTTATTAATTATTCATTTCTGACGCGTATGAATTTTGTTCTTTACAAGTCAATATTGCACTCAGATTTTTTTCAGACTTTTACAATGACATTCAAAGGTGGCGCAAGGTCATTTTCTTAATAAAATGTTAATTCAATTAACTTTTCTCTAGTTCCTTTTTGAGAAACTGTGTTCATTTATTCATTGCGGCAAAAAAATCATTCAAAAGGTTTAATAAGTGTGTTATATTACTTTAAGGTCATTCAAGATCATTTTACGAAAAATGGTCATTCAAAGAAATGTTATTTTTCGTGGTGTTTTTTTTTTAAATTTCGCTTTAAATTAAAAATAGAAATCATTGAGACCAGTAGGATATCGCAGCTTTATTAATATATGATCAAGTTTCGTTGTCAAATTGTAATTACGAAGAATTGATTATCACAAGTGCATAAGAATGGGTAATGATTTACCTTTTAGAAAAGAAAGAGGAAAACTTAGTTGGCAATAAAATACCATCTAATATGCAAGTGTTTGCACTGTTTTTTCATTATCACAGTTTACAAAAAGCTCATTTTTTGCGAAATGACCTTAAGTGTCCTTCAAATAATATGACAAACATTTATCAAACAACTTGACTATTTTTTTTGTCGACATGAATAAAATGACACTGCTTCTCTATAGAAAAAAACTAGAGAAAATTTCATTGAATAAACATTTGATTAAGAAAATGACCTTGAGCGACCTTTGAATGTCATTGTAAAAATCTGAAAAAAATCGGAGTGCAATATTGAATTGTAAAGAACACAATTCATACGTGCCAGAAATAAATAATCAATAAATAGCCACAATTTAATTAAGAGTGGCCATTTTTGCCCTGGAATGGCCTTGAGCGACCTTTGAATGTCATTGTGAAAATCCGAAAAAAATCAGAGTGCAATATTGAATTGTAAAGAACACAATTCATAAACACCAGAAATGAATAGTCAATAAATAGCGTCAATTTAATTAGAAATGAGCATTTTTGCCCTAAAATGGCCTTGAGCGACCTTTAAATATTCTTCTTAAATTCTGAAACAAAACAGGGGTCATTTTCTCGGCAAAAGCAACAATTTGTAGGGGTTTCAAATTGAATTAAATAAAAAGCTGAAAAAAATAATCCTAACGTTTATTCATAAAAATTCTCAATCTTGCACATTTCGTTAACTTTCGTTATACGCAAACAAAAAATTATGTGGAAATTCATTATCAAAATGAACCTAGCATATAAAGATAACGAAAATTTTAATTTTGTTTTGTTTTGCGTAATATGATGCATAATAAGGCGCAATAGATATTACTCCGCACAGGTTTTCGACAAGTGAACAAATACCTTCTCGTTTTTTCTCTGCAGGAATCGTTTATTTATACAAGATGAGTTTTCCAGCATAAGTCGTTTTTAAGAGCAGTGATTTCCACGCCTTCTCATCTTGGTTCCGTTTTAATAGTCGAAAAAAAAGAAAAAAAAGTGGTCGAGATGTGCATATCTTTCTTCATCGTCGCCATCGTCCAAGAGATTGGGTCTGGAAGATCGATGGATAACATTGTAACTACAGCCTGCATCTACAAAGAAAAGTAGCCGCTGTCACATATTTTCCTCGCTGGACGATGGCTTCGATATAATCAGAGGCGATTACTGTCGTGTTCTTATAATTTTTCAGTGTCAACCAGAATGTGTTCAAAGTTACTAGTTCCCATTGAGCAACCACAAAAAATGACACAGGTGTTCCTAAATGACAATACTGAACTATCTTGGTACTTACATTTACAATGAGACATGAAATGGAAAGAATCAAGTAACTCGTGGAAGTCATTTCAAAGTGGAGTAACTCGAAATCCCTGAAGTCATTTAGATTTCATTTCACTTAAGGTGAAGGTACCTGTCATGAAACATGTCCCAATTATGAAACAGTTTCACAAATAATCCGATTTATAAATAATTTAAAAGTATATATTTGAGTACAAATTATTATATCAATAAGTATGAAGGTTAGGCTTTGTATCTATATGTTTTTTATTATATACACATAGCTTATGTTGTGTTATTATTATCTAATACTTACACTTAAAGTAAAACAAATTAAGTTTGAACCAAAAAAGAACGGATTTTCAACAAAATAGTTGCATTTTCAACCAAAGTGATCAATTTTCAAATAAAATGATGAATCTTCAACTGGAATAATTGAATTTTAAGCCAAACAGATAAATTTTCAACTAAAATGATCAATCTTTAACTGAAATGGTTGAATTTTCAACCAAAAAGATGAATATTCAACCATGAAGATTAATTTTCTACAAAAAACTACGAATTTTCAACACAATACATGAATTTGCAACCAAGTTATTAAATTTGCAACTGAAAATGATAAATTTTCAACCAATAGTTGAATTTTACAAAAAAAAATAGAGGCGAATTTTTAACAAAAAATAAAATAGTTAAACGTTAAGTTAAACAAATTAATTTTTACCAAACAAAAAAACGGATTTTCAATGAAACAGTTCAATTTTCAACTAAAATGATGAATCTTCAAATGGAATAGTTGAATTTTATACCAAAAAGGTACAAAACATTTTCACCAAATATTTCACTTTTTAAATGAAAAGATCAATTTTTAATCAAACAGTTAAATTTTCGTACAAAAAAGATACATTTTTCACCAAAAATAGAATAGTCGAATTTTCTGTTTGAAAAAACAAATTTTTAACCAAAAAAAAAAAACGAATTTTCAACAAAATAGTTAAATTTTCAACTGGAATAGTTAAATTTTCAGTTAGAAAAATTTATTTTCAACATGGTCGTTAAATTTTCAATCAGAGATGAATTTTCAATCAAAATGATGAATCTTCAACTGGAATAGTTGAATTTTATAGCAAAAAGGTACAAAATATATCCACCAAATCTTTCAATTTATAAATAAAAAAGATCAATTATCAATCCAACAGTTAAATTTTCGATCAAAAAAGATACATTTTAACCAAAAATAGAATAGTTAAATTTTCTGTTTAAAAAAACTAATTTCTAGGAGAAAAAAACGAATTTTCAACAAAGTAGTTAAATTTTCAACTGGAATAGTTTTTCAGTTAGAAAAATTGATTTTCAACAAGGTCGTCAAATCTTCAATCAGAGATGAGTTCTCAATTAAAATGATGAATCTTCAACTGGAATAGTTGAATTTTGTACCAAAAAGTTACAACAAATTTTCACCCAATATTTCAATTTTTGAATAAAAAAGATCAATTATCAATCAAAAAGTTTAATTTCCATCCAAAAAAGATAGATTTTTAACAAAAAATAGAATAGTTAAATTTTCTGTTTAGAAAAACTAATTTCTAACAAAAAAAAACAACGAATTTTCAACAAAATAGCTAAATTTTCAACTGGAATAGTTAAATTTTCAGTTAGAAAAATTAATTTCCAACAATGTTGTTAAATTTTCAATCAGAGATGAATTTTCAATTGAAATGATGAATCTTCAAGTGGAATAATTAAATTTTATACCAAAAAGGTACACACAATTTTCACCAAGAATTTCAATTTTTAAATAAAAAAGATCAATTATTATCAATCAAACAGTTAAATTTTCGTCCAAAAAAGACAGATTTTCAACAAAAAATAGAATAGTTAAATTTCCTGTTTAAAAAAACTAATTTCTAACAAAACAAAATTTCAACAAAATAGCTAAATTTTCAACTGGAATAGTTAAATTTTCATTTAGAAAAATCGATTTTCAACAAGGTCTACTAGGAATCTGTATTATCATCGGAGATGGTAACGATCGTTAAATTTTCAATCAGAGATGAATTTTCAATTAAAATGATGAATCTTGGAAGAAAAAAATTAATTTTTAACAAAAGAGTTACACTTTTAACGAAGGAATTAAATTTTCAACTAAAAAAGATGAATCCTCAAAGAACAATGTAATATAATTGAAATTTCAACCAAAAAATATTTCAATTTTAAATGAAAAACAGTCAAATTCAACCCAAAAAGACAAATTTCCAAGAATAGTTGAGTTTTCAATTACAAAATTATAGGGCATACAATTTTTTGAAAAAATTTAATGTAAATACCAAATATTTAATTCAATATCGAACACTTTGAGTTCATAAGATTTCAAATCGAAAATTAGTAAAAAAAATTAAAAATATAATTTTCTTGTCCACTAATATAAACTGTATATAATTTCTTCACCTGGGTAACAAAACAGATGAATTTTTGAACCCAAGAAAATGAATTTTCAACAAGAACAAAAATAATTTTTGAACGAACAATTGCATTAACAAGCAAATAGTTGAACTTTCATGCAAAAAAAAGTTTACTTCCAACCAAGAAAGATGACACTTCTACCATAAAAAATGAATTTTCAATCTAAAAGGAAGAAAATTTTAAAAAAAGTTGAATTTTCTACCAAAAAGATGATTTTATCTAAATAGTTGAATTCTTAACCTAGATCTTCAACCATAAAAGTCAAATATTCAACAAAAAAGTCCATTTTCAACCCAGAGAAATGACTTTTCTACCCAAAGACGAATTTTTAAGAAAATAGTTGAATCGTCAACCAAATATATGAAGTTTTAATCCAAAACGATGAATTTTAATCCAAAAAGTTGAATTTTCAACTAAAAAAAAAATTTGTTTAACCATAATTGGAATTTTTTTAATTTACAGTTTGAAAAATTAATTTGAGAGTAAAATATGTAAATTTCTAACCTATTGAATTTTCAAGCCAAATAGACGAATTTTCTACCAAACGGATAAATTTTATACTAAAATAATGAATGATTTGAGGCAATTTTTTAAAAAGAAGTTAAACTTTAAGCAAAGCAGTTGATTTTTTAAGCAAAAAATACAAATTTTCAACAAAATGGTTGAATACACACAAAAAAAAATTAATTTTTAGCCAAATATTTGAATTTTAATAAAAAAAAGGATGAAATTTCATTGTTCAACCAAGAAAGATGACTTTTCTACTATAAAAAGTAAATTTTCGATAAAAAAATGAAATTTTAACAAACTGGTTGAATTTTTATCAAAAAGAAAAAGAATTTCAAAATAGTGAATTTTCAACCAGCAAAGTGAGACCAAGTGGTAGAAATTTTCCAACAAAAAAGAATGAAATTCAACCAAAAACTGTTAAATTTTCAAGCCAAAAAGACGTTTTTTTCAGAAGAGATTTGAATTTTCAACCCGAAAAGTTGAATCTTCAAACAAAAGAAATCTTTGAAATTTCTGGAAATCCTTGGAGTTTAATAAAAACCTTAAATCTTGTGAAATGCCTTGAAATATCTTAAAATCCTTGAAATCTTTAGAATCGCTAGGAATCCCTTGAAACTTCATTTAAATTAATTTATTTTTCAAAGTTCAATAGAAATCACATGAAATCTTTGAAAATCTTTTAAAATTCTCTTAAGTCCCTTGAAATCTTTGAAGAACCTAAAATTCTTCAAGAAATTTTTCGAAATACGTATAAATATTTTTTTAAATAATTAAAACATAACAAAAAATCCTTGAAATTAGTGGAAATCTTTGAAATTCTGGGACATTTTTATGAAATCTGACAACATTTCTTGAAATTTATGAAAGTTCTCTGGAATTCAAATGAAATGAAACCTATTCATTAAAGTTCACTACAAAAACGAATCCCTATAAATCTTTGAAATCCTTTTCTCTTGTGAAAGTCGTTAAAATACTTTGAATCATTTGAAATATTTTAAATAGCTAGGAATCACTTTGAATTTAACTAAATTTATTTTAGAGAGTTCACTACAAATATCTTGACATCTTTGGAAATCCTACAAAATTCTTTTAAATCTCTTGAAAAACGATGAAATTTTTTCTGATTAGTTGAAATATTTTAAAAGCCCTCAAAATCCTTCTAAAAGCCTTGAAGTCAGAGAAAGTCGCTCAAAATTTGTTCAAATCCTTCGAAATATTTTAACTGGTTCGGAATCACTTTAAATTCAGCTTAATTTAGTTTCCAGATAGTTCACTAGAAATATCTTGACATCTTTGGAAATCCTACAAAATTCTTTGAAATCCTTTGTGATTAAAACCGATAAAATTTTTCAAAATGAAATTTGTTTAAATCCTTTGAAATCACTTTCGAACCTTCTGATATGTTTTGAAATCTTTAAAATTGCATGAGATTTTTATTAAATCTGACAGAATCGATAAAAATCCATGCAAATTTTCTGGAATTCCTTGAAATTCCTTAAAATTTCTCGAAATCATACGTTAAGTATGGAGGGATCACAAAGTATTGTAAAAGATAGCATGGGATTGCAAAAGTTCGCATGGGATTGCATAAGATTGCAGAGATATTGTACACCAGATTGCAGGCGCCACAAGCAATTGAAAAAAAAATTGACAGTTCCAGTTGATATTTTTTCATTTTTAACTAAATTATTATAAATTATTGAATTAATAAAATTTCATTTCAATGTTATATTAAAATTCGTTGGGTGACAAATTTCTTTAATAACTTAACTTTAAGCTAACAAAAATTTATTGGAAGAGCTATTACAAAATCTATTGTTCATGGGGTCAATTGACATTAGCATTAAATCTCTGAGGGACACTATGTGTGAATTGGAACATTATTCTGAAGCGGAACGATGTCTACTATTACTTCTGATTTCACTATTCAATTCTGATCTCATTGGTACGACGTCATCGATACATTGATCATGGCTGTCATCTGCCATCGCGTCATCGATTTTGTTGACCTTGAAGTGGACGAAAGTTAAGATTGTGAATAATTGACGTTATCGAGTCTAGACCATTGTGCTCGACTTTTGGTCATGTTTTATCGTGATCATGGACTCAGCTTAGATTCTTATCGCCCTCAAGAGTGCAGTCCAACCCATCTAATCTACCAATCTTCCAATTTTGGCGATCCTCGAATTGCATTGTCATCTAGGCCTTAAACTGTTACCTACAAAAGTTTATAAAGTTAGAAGGTTCTGTCAAACTCGCTTAAAATTTGTCAAATGACAGATGAGAAATTTGACATTAATATACAATCAATTAGTTATTAATTTCATTCAAGAATTGATAACTTCATTTCTAATGAGCCGGAAAGCCTTTTTTTAATCATGTCTATTGCTTATGCTCAGATATTTTTTCTTAATTTTTAGAAGACAACAAACTAGAGACATGAAATTAGAGAAACTGGAAGTTCTGGTTTCAATTCCAGAATTGTTTGTTTCAATGGCTTAAAGTTAGTGTTCTAAAATTCATGAGAATTTGAAATAGGGAAAAGTTTTTAAATAATATTCGAGAATTCCACTAAATTAAAATTGAATTCTAGCAACTCACACAGAATTCAATTTAGTAGATTCAAATTGCATCCATTAATTACGTGAGGCTTTAAAGGGTGGAGTTTTCAGCCAAATCTCATGCTCATGTATGCTCATGACACAGCGGCTTCGTTGGCAATGAATATTAGATGATTTTAATTGATTTTGATCAGCTAAGAATTTCATTTGAAGATGTTCGATCTTGTTGGTATACTAGACTAGTATACCAACAAAATCCAGCATCTTCTGATGAGAAACTGTAAATAGCCTAAGCGAATGGAGTAAATTAAGTCTTTGGTAGAACTATTTTCGGAACGAAAACCAAGTCTCTGTTCGATATTTTCAAACAATATTTATTGCCTTAGAAGATGTTGGATTTTGTTGGTATGCTGGTTCATTGAAAGAATCTACGAAGATTTTTCAGTTCTTTCAAAGACTTACTCAATTTACTCCATTTTCTTAGACCATTAACAATTACTACATTTTCAATATTTTGAAAGAACCCATCTGTATAGATGGTTTGTTTCATTGTAGTATCTTCTTCCAATCGTCTTGTCTGATTAGCCGATGTTAATTATTTTATACCAGTATACCAGTGTTCTAAAAAACACAACATATTCTAATTAAATTCTTACCTGGTCAACATCAATTAACATCGGCTTAAAATACAACACGTTTGGAAAAAGATAAAACAATGGAAAAAAACCAACTATACAGATGGGGTTTTTGAAAGAATTGGAAATGCAGAAACTGTAAATAGTCTAAGAGAATGGAGTAAATTAAGTCTTTGGTAGAACTAGTTTCGGAACGGAAACCAAGTCTCTGATCCATATTTTCAAACAATATTTATTGCCTTAGAAGATGTTGGATTTTGTTGGTATACTGGTCCATTAAAAGAATCACGAAGATTTCGCAGTTCTTCCAAAGACTTACTTAATTTACTCCATTCTCTTAGAATATTGGCAATTTCTCCATTTTCAATCTTTTGAAAGACCCCATGTGTGTAGTTAGTTTGTTTTATTTTAGTATCTGCTTCCGACCGTGTTGCCTGACTAGCTGATGTTAATTATTTTATACCAGCATACCAGTGTACCAGTGTACCAACAAAACACAACATATTCTAATTAAATTCTTACCTGGTCAACATCAATTAACATCGGCTTATAATACAACACGTTTGGAAGAAGATACAACAATGGAAAAAACCAACTATACAGATCGGTTTTTTGAAAGGATTGGAAATGGAGAAACTGTAAATAGTCTAAGAGAATGCAGTAAATTAAGTCTTTGGTAGAACTAGTTTCGGAACGGAAAACAAGTCTCTGTTTGATATTTTCAAACAATATTTATTGCCTCAGAAGATTTTGGATTTTGTTGGTATACTGGTCCATTAAAAGAATGTACGAAGATTTTGCAGTTCTTCCAAAGACTTAGTTTACTCCATCTTCTTAGTCTGTTGACAATTTCTCCATTTTCCATCTTTTGAAAGAACCCATCTGTATAGTTAGTTTGTTTGATTGTAGTATCTTCTTACAACCGTGTTGTCTGATTAGCTGATGCTAATTATTTTAGACCAGTTTACCAGTGTAACAACAAAACACAGCATATTCTAATTAAATTCTTACCTGGTCAACATCAATTAACATCGGCTTATCATACTACACGGTTGGAAGAAGATAAAACAATGGAAAAGAAGAACTATACAGATGGGTTCTTTCAAATGATTAGAAACGGAGAAATTGACAGCGGCCCAAAAAAATGGAGTAAACGGAGTAAGTCTTTAAAATAACTTCAAAATCTTTGGAGATTCTTGTAATGGACCAGTATACCAAGAAAATCTCATCTCATCTAAGCCAATAAATATCGTTTGGAAATATTAAACAAAGACAGAAGGAAAGGGACAGAAAAGGTAAAGTGTAGTGAGGGTATTTGCAGTGGTTAGGGGATGGTTTGGGGGTCTCGATTCCGGAAACAATTTGGCTCTCCGAAAGGACGTGAGTGCTGGAAATGTGGAAAGACAGTATAAGTATGGTCAACGATATGAAGTTGGGGCAAAATGGCATAATTTCGGGGTAAAGTGGCATGAGGTTGATGGAAAGCGACATAAAGATAGGGAAAAGTTGTAGACGGATGGGGCAAAGTAGCACAAGTTTGGGGCAAATGGGAAGAGCCTAGAGGTGAAAAGCTACAATAGGGGACGGCTTCTGTGCCAAAACCATGTGATAGCTGTGGCTATGGAAATGGGACTGGGACTGGGAGGGGGAAAAAGGGCCAGAGATGGGAGGGCGTAGTGAGGGTATTGGAGGCTGGTAGGGATAGTTCGTGTGGAGGAAGACTTGGGTAGTAGTAAATGGTAGATTAAAAATGTAGCATAACCTGGTGTAATAATATGGCACTTGGGGAAATGTGGAACTTGGAGCAACGTGGCACTTGAAGTCATGTGGAACCTGGGGTAATATGGAACCTGTGGTAATGTGGTACCTGGGGTAATGTGGCACATGGGGTAATGAAGAGAAAAAAACAGTTTCGACTCAAAAGTTCATCACCTGCTTGAAAATAAGAGAACAATCTTACAAAGATGGTCAATATTCTCTAATTTGGTTAAGGTCTCAGGGCGATAAATCCTGTAGCAACTAAGAACAAATTCTTATGTAAATTGTGGAATTAAAATTGGACTGTATTGGAGCTGGTGGCCATTAAAGCGACAAGAGAATCGCGCTTAACACGTTTCAAAGACGCGGCGGTGAACATAATAAGGTCGATAAGCAAGAGAAAGAGGTTCGTCGAAAAAGGCCTTGGGGAAGGAGGCATGGCTGTCCAGGTGTCGCCGATATGGCGTAGAAGCGCGACATCGGAGGGCCGCAAGTCGTCGCAAGTTGCCGCCCGTATAAGTTATCCCAGCGTTTCTTTCTTGGACATACGTACCGTTTATACTCGATCGTTGGCAGCCCTGCGTTAATCACGACGCGAATGGCCATCGAATCGACGAAGAGCACGATTTATCAACGTCCATTAGAGCCTCCATCTCTGGAAATCCTGGTTTCCCAAATGTACATATTTAGGCCAGAGAATTTATCTCAAACCAATAAAAATATTGTCAGCGATTTTGCAGTAACAGGCGAATATTTGGGGGAAATTTATAATAATAATATTCGAATTCATTCATGCAATTTGTCCACATTGATGCTCCTATGTTCCTTAATCGTTAATTTTCAAGTTAGTCATTTTTGCAATGGGGTTGTTGCATATTTTCAAATAATTTTTTTTCCTAGTAAAATTAAAAGAACACCAAAAAAATAATGTAACTACGGAAGGAAAGTTTTTTAAATCAAGTTTAAATTTTGTTTGTAATGTTTAAAAAGTATATTTTTTGAATGTTTGCGGGAAGTACTTTGCAGGAAGTACTTCATTCTGATTAGCGCGGTTGTCCGGTTGGTGATGGAATATAATATGGCCGCTAGCGACTGAATTGGTAAACAGTAAACACACGAAGTAGTATAAGGAGATCCAACTCTATGGGCCATTTCGGAAAATTGTACCCCCATTTTTCCCTGCCCACATCCTATAGCACTTCAGATAACGTATTTTAGCGCCTCTTGCGGAAAACCGTTATAACATAGGTTTTGCCGTTGGGTTTCAACAGTTTCAAATTCTCTCAAGAGAGGCGCTACAATACCTGATCTGCTATGCTGTGGGTATGCTATAGGAAGTGGGCACGGAAAAATGGGGGGTATCCTTATATTAGAGTTGGATCTCCTTATACTACTTCGTGAGTAAACATAACCTATTGTAAAAGATATTCAAATTGAGGTTATCTTTGGAAACATTTCATTCTCACGCACTTGAATGAATATTATTCTTTACTATCTTTTTTAAGGTTTTATAGTTTAAGCAAAATTGTATTGCTTTTCGACAATTATATGTAAATAAATATCTCTGTTAGAAATTGTAAATTGAATTTTCGCCAGCTGTCTGCTAGATACTTCGTTAGTCAATAGATCATTATTCTGATTGGTTACGCGCTTTTTGGGAAGTGACATTTCAAGGTCACAGAGCTTTTGAATAGGGATTTCAATACTTTTCTTAAACATTTTTTTTCTCCACAATGAAGTTTTCAAAATTTTTTTTAATTGCACCAAAATCTTCGGAATGTTATGCAGTATTTAAAAAATATATTACTTAAAATTCATGCAACGACCCCATTTAGATTAAAACGATGAGATTTTAAAAATTGTGACGCACTATTAGAAAATTCATTATTTTCAAAGACTTCGTTTCAAGATCCTAATTTAAGAATGCTTCAGTTTTTAAACGAAGCTTGGAAAAGCTTTTTTTATCGCTTCAAGTTTGAATTCATTGATTTTGAAATTTTCCAGTACGAAGCTCTTCAAAAAATACGTAACGCGTTTAGAGGGTGAGGGGAGACGTTTGTAGAGGATTTCTACATAACGCTGTCAAGATACATAAAGAAGGATTTTAATTGAAATTAAAATTATGAATTTGATCATCCTTTATAATTTATTAAATTTTTCAAAAATATTAAGCATAATCGTTTTGTGTTTTTCTTTCATAAATGATTCAACAATGAAATTTTACTAATTTTTGTTCAGACTTTTCTTCTTTTTGTTCTGACATTGACAGAGTGCAGTAAAAAAAAAAAAAAAATTCTTGATAGATCGCAGATACTTGAAGCCAATCTATCTTTAAAATGAGTCCCAGAAGATTGAAAACGGTCCATTATTTCGAAACTTATTCATAATTTAACAAAACTGAAAAAGTTGACTATTAATGCGCGAACCAAACAAAATAGAAGCAGTCTCACATTTCGCACTGGTAATGTGTTCACAACAAGAATATTTATATCAATTTGAAAACTCAAAAATAATTTTGATTTTTATCAATTCATTAACTTTTTGGAAAAAGCTACTTAACACCAAGATTAGGGGGGGGGGGTCAGAAATGTCCATAAAGCGTTACGTATTTTTAAACGGCCTGTGAGAAATTGTATAATTTTAAACGTGATAAGAATAACTAAACTTTAAAGGTTCACAATATTTGAGTTTAAATATTCTTAATTTTTTTGGTTTAATTCAATATATACAAAGTTCTCTGATTTTCTTTAATTCCTCGAAATTGTAGAATATCAAATTCAAATACTTGATGGTTGCCCAAATTGGAGTCTAAGGAATTTATTATTAAACAATTTTGAATTAAATTACTCCAGAATTCATCCCAAATAATAAAAAATAATTAAAATAATTTTTCAAATTCATGCCCTAAAAATGAGAAGATTTTAAAACTATGCATTGGAAATTTAATGAATTTTTATTTTAAAATGTTTCGAAATATTGAAAATTTTAAACTCATCTTGAGAAAAAATGAGAATTTTGAATTGAAAAGCTTTAAAGTGTGTGAGTTTAAAAATGGGACACATATGGATCTTGGTTTGTATTTTTTTTTTAATTTTTGTTCTAAAATATAATATCTCCAAATTTTCCGATTTTTAGTTGAATATTCAAATCAGCTAATCATGGCAAATCGAAAAATATTTGATTAGAAAATTTCCAAAATGAATATTAATTGTACATGAAATTAAATTGTGTTGTTTAACATCAAATTATATAAAAACTAAATCATCTTTGATAAGTTTTAATTTTGCAATTAAAATTTAAAATGGTCAAGTATTTAAAAATGCAATAACAATTGAGAAATTTGTAAACGATTTAGTTCTACTCAAAGTAATTGAAAATTCAAAAGATTTTACCACAAAAAAGTTCCAGAATTATTGGTGATTCAAAGTTTATTCAGTTTTAAATAACTTCCGAATTTGTTTAATTTTTACCGTTTCAGAGTAGACATTTTTTCATTTTTAATGTTTCCGATTTAAAATTGATTCATTTTGAAATTTGTTTAAGATAACTTCATTTTAAAGGTTTTCAGTTGAAAATTTTATATTTTAAACGGTAAAATGACAGTAAGTTTTTGTTTTGAAAGAAAAAATTTTTGTCATCAATTTTAATGTTGAATTATAATTTTTTATGTAATAACACTTTTAATCAGAAATAAATAACTTTCAGTTCCCTTAAATTTCAAATGATGCATTTTTCTGAATCCTAATCTGAAATTATTCATTTGGAACGTTTTACAGTTTTTTTTATTTAAAAAATATTAATCTAAAATCATTCAATTCGTAGATTCTTCAATTTAAAATACAGTTGTTCAATCTTGAACGCTTCGAATTTCAAAATTTTAGTCTGAAATTTTTTTATTCTGAGAGATTCTGATTGAAATTGTTCAATTTCAAACACTTTCAATTCCAAGTTATTCAATTTTAAACGCTTTATTTATGAAACAAGTTCAATTTTTTTTCATTGCGTTTAAAATATTGTTCTTTTCCAGAATTTTACCTAATCTAAATTTGTTTGATTTGGAAAGCGTTTAATTCAAAATCGGTCCATATATATATTTTTTAAACTCTAAACGCTTTAATTAAAAATTATGGTTACAAAGGAACTTTGAACATATAAAATTTTAAAATTTTTTCAATGACGGAGTTTTAAATTGTGTGTATATTTTTGATGTCAGGAAATAACAATCGAGGGATGTCTGCTAATAAATTAATAAAAGTCTGCTACAATGATCTTAGAATGAAAAATACTGATGAATTAGATTAAAATAATTTTAGGAATAACTAATATGAATTTAAAACTCCATTCAAACCTACTGATAACTTTTTATTATTAAATTTCCTGGAGACAGCAATATGATTAAAAAATAAAAAAAAAATAAAAAAAGAAGTAAAGTTTTGTATCCTGGAAGGGTTTTCCTTCTTAAAAATGTAGGTTCCTCTGGAAGACTCGCTTTCTAATGAAACCTTATGGGATAATCTTTTATGTTGTACTCTTTCACTGCGAGAAAAAAATTTGTTGCCATTACCCTTCCTACAGTTTTCCCAAGGGTGCAAAGAGCATCAGGGTTTATGCGCACTTTTCCATCATATAGTTCGCCAATGAAGACGTCTTGGCTCGTTAAAAATGCATGCAATTAGCTCGAAGCGAAAACTCCCCGTAAAGGTATTCTTATTCAAGGGTGGATCGAACGACTCCAAGCAACCCCTTTTTGCGGGTGACAAAGTTACGATCTTCTGGGTGTCGTTAATATCTAACGTGAGCAAGATCTGCAGGGGTGGGATGATGTGCGAGCTGCAGATACTGTAACCTGATTTTATTCGATTTATGTTGCTCTAGTTGAAAAGGCATACTCGTAACTTGCAAAATCGATAACCGATGGAGTTTATCTTCAATTTGGGGTTACTGTAAATTTATTTCATTCGATACCACCATGTTATGAGTCTATAAGGCCCACGGAAAAGTGAGCATTAGATAGCCCTTTACCACACCGTCCAGCTAGCGACAGATAATTAGTTCCGAACGCCGCCGCACAGTCAGACAACTAGTTCCACAAACGGCCACTGAATAACGCACAATGTATTCCATCATTTTACTGTAGACATATCTATATAAAACTTTACCTCGGAACAAACCACTTTCAAATCTCGCGCTGTAGGAAATTACCAATTACAAATGAAATTAAGAGAACAACTAAGAGCAACATTTTTTCGAATGTAATTTTAAACTGTTTGAAACGCCACGTTTGGCGGTGAGAGTGTTGTGCCACGACCAAAAAGGTAAATTTAATGATCATCGAAAAATTTGGTGTGTTTGTTTTTTTATTTCGAACAATGTTCGCGTTTTTAAATTTTTAGATTTTTTTAAATTTGCATTTTTACACTTAAAAACTATTTCCAGCGTGGCGTCTGTCTTTGCCGTCTTTTCGGTCGTCTGTCTCTATTGTTGAAAAGCCTGTTCATCAAATGTTAGCAGCGAATTTCGAAGATACGAATTTTATTAATTCTGAAAGGAGATTTCTTTTTCGCGATTGAGCGATTCAGAACGAGAGATGAGGAATCATTAACTGCTAATTGTCATCAGGACGCCACACTCGTACGGCCTTTATCTACTGACATGATACTGTGAAGTCTATCAATCAACCTGCTGCTGTCAATCGAGCTTATAATCAGGTTTTTTATTTTACCATAAAAAAATAACGTAGCCCAAAATTCTCTCAAAACCGGGGAAATAGGGTGATTTTTCACAAAAACAGGGGAATGATAGGGGCGTGAAATCTTTTGAATAAATTAAATATAAATGCCGCATATTGTATTTAATATAGAAGACTCTTAATTCCTAAGATTTCAAGTTGAGATATATTGCATTTTCAAGAAAATAGTTAAATTTTTAACAATAAAATTAATTTTTAACTAAACAGTTGCAGGGACAATCCGATAGTTGAACTATCAAGCAAAATAAAAGTTCATTTTCAACCAAGAAAGATAAATCTTTAACAAAGAAAAACGACTTTTCTACGATAAAAGATGAATTTTCAATCCAAAAAGACGAAACTTTGATAAAACAGCAGAATTTTCTACCAAAAATGATGACTATCAAAATAGTTGAATTTTCAACCTATACCGGTGCATTTTCAAGCAAATGGTAAATGGTAAATGACTTTTCTACCAAAAGATGAATTTTAAACAAAATAGTTGAACTATCAACTGAATGGATCAAGTTTCAATCAAGAAAGATGAATTTTAAATCAAAAAGTTGAATTTTCAACTAAAAAATTTTTTTTTAACCAAAAATAGAATTTTCAAAATTTTTAGTTCAAGAAATTAATTTTAAAACCAAATAGTTTAATTTTATACCAAATTGTTAAATTTTCAATCAAAACAGACGAATCTTCTACATAACAGATCAATTTTCAACTGCAATGATAAATCCATTATCGCGATTTTTTTAAAAGTAGTTGAACTTTAAACCAAATAGTTGATTGTTCAACCGAATAAATAAGAATTTTCAACATAATAGTTGAATCCTCAGCCAAAATAGAATAATTTTCAGCCGAACAATTCCATTTTTTACCCAAAAGGATAAATTTTCAACCAAGAAAGATGAATTTTCTTTCATAAAAGGTAAATTTTCATTCCAAAAGGACGAAAATTTAACAAATCAGTTGAATTTTCATCAAAAAAAGATGGCTTTATCAAAATTGTTAAATTCCCAGCCTATAAGGTGAAAACAATTAGTCGATTTTTTCAAACAAATAAGATTGAAATTCAACCAAAAACAGTTAAATTTTCAAGTCAAAACGACGTTATTTCAGAAGAGAGTTGAATTTTTATCCCGAAAAGTTGAATCTTCAACAAAAAAATCAATTTTCGACTCAAAAAGATTACTTTTCTTCCATAAATGATGAATTTTCCACCAAGAGACAAATTTTTGAACAAAATACTTGAATCCTGATTCATATCGATGAATTTTCAATGAAGAGAGATGATTTTCAGAACAAATAGTTGAATTTTTAAGTCGAAAATATTTTTTTTAACCAGAAATAGAATAGTCAAAATTTTTAGTTAAAAAAATTGTTCAAAAAAGAACAAATTTTCAACCTGTCCAATTGAACAAAAAAAGATGAATTTTCAACCGAATAGTTTAATTTTTTACCAAATTGTTGAACTTTTGAACCAAACAGACGAATTTTCTGTAAAACAGAATGAAATTTGGCATGGAAGTTCCTTTTCTAAACAAAATTTTGAAATTTACAAACAATATTTATTTGAACAATCTTTTTTTTTTGAATTTTTTCTTTTTATTTATTTTTACCAATTTTGGAAAAAATGATTGAAAATAATGGGTGAACGCTTATTTTTTTGTGGAAATATTTTCTACAATTCTACAATTCTACTATTTTCAATTTTAAAAGTACATTTTTCGATGGCTGAAATCGTTAAAACCATTTTTTTGGAAGAATACATTTTTAAACCAAATGAATATATTCAAAGATTATTTACTAATTATAAAATTTGAAAACTTTTTTTTATGAGCAATAATGTCTTTCTTAACCTTAAATGCTGTATTTTTCTACTCATTAAGATACTTAACTTTGACTTTTTTCTTCTTTGAAAAGATGTCACACTAATGATTGAATCCATTTTTGACTTGAAAACTGAAACGAAAATTGAAATATGTCAAAAATTAACAAAATTGCGCGGATTCTTTTGAAAGTCATGAATTTTCATTTTCTTCAAAATTACGCAAGGTTCGAAAGAAGTTTACAGAAAAAAGTTGTACCTCTTCAAATGATATAAAAAAGTTTCTTTTACCACTTTTCGGTATTACGCAAAAAAAATTGTTTGTTAATCTTTAAAGAAAAAAAAATGTCGGCAAAAATAAAGTCAGAAAAGATAAAAGTGTCTATTTCTAACAAATATTATCGCTGAAAATCGTGAGAACCAATACCTTACAGGTATTTAAAGAGAAATGAGATAAAAATAGTATCATTTTGAAAAAATTGGATATATTTTTATATTTCAAAAACGGTGGAAAATCTTGAAAAGTGGAAAATTAACTTCTTATAGACGCTTTCCACGTCAGAAATATCAATCTTGGCAGCCATCTCATCGATTTTAATGAAACTCAGTGTTGTTGCGGTACTTTATGGGTAATCTTTTTTGAGCAAAGAATTTTTGAAAATTTTGAAAATTCTGGGAGTGACGCTATTTTGAAGTTTAAGGTCGACTTTTTTTAAAATTGTAATATTTCCGACACTTTTTTTCGGATTTTGATGAAACTTATAGGCATTTTGTAAAACAAGATGCTGTTTTATATAAAATATGGAAGAAGCCAAAATTTCAAAATTTTCACACCAAAAAACTCAAAAAAAAGTTTTGATTCGATTTTTGACGGATTGCGTTATTTTTTATTTTTTTTTTCAAAATAATATTCCTTGTTCTGTTATCTTTCATTTCGAAAAAAAACTTGATGGACACTCATCTGGTTCGCGAGTTATTAATATTTAAAGAGAGGTATTCCAGTCGAATGCTTGTGCCGCGCAGCAGCTAGGCGGGCAGTGCAGGCATTCTCATTACACAATGCACCGTTGCAACGCTGCAGTTGATAAATAAATGATTGGTACTAGCAGACACTGATGTACAATTCTACTATTCTTTTTGGACACTATTGTTGTTGAGAGAGTTGATTACGATATTCCTCATTCAGCATTAACAGAGTTACATTTAGTGTGCAAAAATAGTTTCTCTAAGCTTTTAATAAATGTCTGTAAAAAAAATTGACCACTTGATTATCAGATTACCACGGCTTCCTTGTGGTATAATTGGGCCATCAGCGCTATGCCAAAAGTAAAATTCATTTTTTGTGCCACAAGTGAATATGAGAGCCATGCAAAATTCCTTAGCGATCGTTTTTGGAAAGCTCAGACAATTGATGGTACGAGAGAATTTCATTCCTACATACCGATCAATAACCATCAAATCCGTTGCAAAATATATTCTGCTGCTCCTGGCATAAATTCAAAAATATTTCAGATACAAAAATCTGCTTTTAAACAAAAATATTCTAAGCGGGAAAGAAAAATAATGTAGGAAACAGGAATGCCTGAGACTGCAGCGTTGCAACGGTGCATTCTGTAATGAGAATGCCTGCACCGCCCGCCTAGCTGCTGCGCGGCACAAGCATTCGCCTGGAATGCCGAATCAAAAAATTTGTTTGAGTTTTTTTTGGTGAAAATTTTGAAATTTTTTCTTCTTCCATATTTTATATAAAACAGCATCTTGTTTTACAAAATGCCTATAAGTTTCATCGAAATCCGAAAAAAAGTGTCGGAAATAATACAATTTAGAAAAAGTCGACCTCAAATTTCAAAATGGCGTCACTCCCAGAAGTTTCGAAATTTTTCAAAATCCTTTGGTCAAAAAACATTACCCATGAAGTATTACAACAATACTGAGTTTCATAAAAATCGATGAGATGGCTGCCAAGATTGATATTTCTGACGTGGAAAGCGTCTATAGATCTGTTAAAGAAGAAAAACATTTTTTATTTATATCATTTTTATATTATTATTATATTTTTATTCTTACCATTATTTTATATTTTATTTTTTAACATTATTAATTTTTACAATAATTTCCGCCATTTTGTTATTTGAATTTTTTTCAATTTTCCTACTTTCGAAAGAATGTGAAATCTTTCTCCAGCATTGAAATGGTTGAAAAATGTAGCATTCAAACAAAATTTACCATAATTTAGATAATTACAGATTTTTTTTTAAATTAGTGAAACCTGATCTAAAAAGTTTTTTTAATTTAATGTAACAATGATAGAAAAATGTATATGTACCGCTTTGATTATTATTATTATTATTTTTACACCATAAAAATTTGGTGAGGTGAAAATCGATATTATAATAACAAATTATGCATAAGATTTGAATAAAAATATGAAAATAAATCAGAAATTACTCCAGTTGACTGACATTATTATTTCATTTCCAGTACTGCTGTCAGTAATGTTGGGACTGGTTGTCTGCCTGTAAATGCCACTACTACTTACACAATTAATCGATGTTTTTAGAGCTGGCTTAATACTTTTTCTAAGACAATATGTTCAACGATGGGTCAAAAAACGTTACAATCTTTTCGAATTTATTTTTAATATTTCGTATAATTTATTCCAAACTTAGGGATCTTTATTAATGTATATCGTCGGCCTAGACTTTTACTACGCTACGTCAACTTTGAAAACATTTTAAAGTATTATTATTTTTAGGCTCAGCGAGTATTTAAAATTTTTCCTAAATATATTGTTCCCTTAAATTTATTGTCCAAGCTGTTGCAATTATTAATTGAAATTCGTCAGAATTAAACAAAAAAACTGATTCTCGACTCAAAAACGAGACATTTTGTTCAAAGTTATTCTTTTTGTTAAAAATTCAACAGTTTTGTTGAAAATTCTTTTTTTTCGCCTGAAATTCAACAGTTTGGTTAATATTGTTTCTTTCTTAACTAAACAATTTTGTTTGATTGAAGAATTTAACTATTTTCTCAATAATTTGTCTCTTTTGTTAGAAAATTTATTTCTTTTGATGGAAATTTCATATTTTTTTTAATGCAACTGTCTGGTTAAAAATGAATCTGTTTCGTTTGAAAATGAACTTTTTTGATGAAAACTGAAGTGTTTTGTGAAAAATTTGTATTTTCGGCTAGAAAATTAAACAATCTGGTAGAAAATACAACTATTCGGTAGAAAATACAACTATTTGTTCGAAAGTTGAACTGCTTTGTTGAAAATTCTTCTTTCTAGTTGAAGATTCATCATTTCAGTTGAAACTCATTTCTTTGGTAAAAAATTGAACTATTTCGTTGAAAACTCGTTTCGCTTTTGGTTAAAAATTAATTTTTAAATGACAATTTAACTATTTCATTCTTGGTTAAAAATTTATCATTTTTATTCGAAAGTTCATGTACTTTGTTAAAATATCGTCTTTTTGGTAGAAAATTAATCTCTTTTGGTTCGAAATTAACTTTTTTGTTAAAAATTAAAAATTTCCGTTTAAAAATTCAACTGCTTCATAGAAAATTCGTTTTCTTAAATTCAAAAATTAAAAAAAATTCATTTATTCTATTTTGGGTTAAAAGCAGATCTTTCCAGTTTTATGAATCGAACTAATTTATTCAAAATTCGTAGAAAATTAATCTTCTTCTTTGAAAACACAACTTTTTTATATTTTTTATACATTTTTTTCTTCATCGAATAAAAAATTTTTCTGGGTTAAAATCTTAACACTTGTTGAAAAATCGTCTTTTTTAATTGAAAATTATTCTTCTTGTTTGAAAATTTATCATTTTTTCAGAATGTTTACGTATTTTGTTAAAATGTCATCTTTTTGGGTAGAAAATTAGTATTTTTTCATAGAAAATTAACTTTTTTGTTAGAAATTCATAATTTCCCGTTGAAAATTCAACTGCTTTATAAAAAACTTGTTTTCATAAATTGCAAACTCTTTTTCTGAAATAAAAATGTAACTATTCCATTTTTGGTTGTAATTGGATCTTTACAAATTCAAAAATTCAACTATTTGGTTGAAAAATTAGGTAATTTGTCGGAAATCCGTACTTTTTGGTAGAAAATTAATCATCTTGGTTGAAAATTCAACTAAATCGTACGGATCCTAACAGGAGAAGTGAATGGAGAGAAAGTAGGAGAAGTTATGGCGAGTAGGCTACGAAACATTTTGTAATTTGTATTTGTGTTTTATATTTCAACTAATTTTTGGACTAAAAAAAGGTTTTTTAGAATGCATAAGTAGTTCTCAATAGTTGCTCTTCATTTTGAGTAAACCTACAGGTATCTCTTTAGCATTTTTAAAAGTTTGAATAGCATCTCCTCTAAAAATATGTCTATCGACGTGTCCAAATGATAAGGCTCTATCTCGGTACGTCAATAGTGAAAGGTTCTATCTCGGGAGCCCAAACAACAAGGTTCTATATAGCAACGAGATAGAACCTTGTCATTTGGATACGTCGATATAGAACTTTATCGTTTTAGGTTCACCAACCACTTTAACTGCATCGTATTATAATATTGATTTGATAAAAACTACACTGTAAAAAAAGTATCATTCCAAGGCTAGTTTTCGGTATTGAAACAGTCCTCCAAAAATATAGTCTCGGGTGGCTCTATTCTAATAATATAATGAATAAATAATAAAATAATAAAGCTATTTAAGGATTTTAAGAGGTTTCAAGATAATAGAAAAATTTTCTTAGGATTCCTGGAAAAGTTTTAAATAATTTTTCATTTAAAAAAAATGATAATTTTAGGAGAATATTTAAAAAAGATTTCGAAACACTTTTTGATTTATGAATAACAGTTAAAAAATTATAAATTTGTAAGCAAAATTTTAAAATCTCCAAATTCGTTGATTCATTCTTTGATTCAGAAAATTGAAAATGATAGCGTGGATTTTCATATTTTTTTTAAGTCTTTGAATTGCACAACTCATGAGAGTTTAACAATTGTTTATTTATGGAGCATTTATATTTAATAATTTTAGGATTCAGAGTCCTTTAGGATGAAAAATAAATAAATAATTTTATTTCACTTATTATAAATAAATGATTGCTTTTAAATTCAAAGAAAGGAATACCTTTTTTCACAAATGTAAATTTCAAATAACTAGAAAATTAAGCGCCCTACTCGCGCACTAATTACCCTTTCCTTAGAAAAAAATCTACGAAGTGGAACTACTTTGTTAAAAATTCATTTTTTTTTATTCATGATTCATCATTTCAGTTGAAAAATCTTTTCTTTCTTTTAAATTCAACTAGTTTGTTTTTTATTTTTTAAGATTATTTTTAAACTGAAAATTTAACTATTCTATGTTTGGTTGAACATTTATCTTTTTCAGTTGAAAATTCAACTATTTGGTTGAAAATTCATATCCTTTATTAAAAATGATTCTTTTTTGGTAAAAAACTAATTTTCTTGGTTCAAAATTAGTTCTTTTTTTCGATTGAAAACTAATTTTTTAACTAAAAATGTAACTATATCATGTTTGTTTGAACATTAATATCATCAGTTAAAAATTCAACTACATATTTTCTACAAAATTTTTGTATATTGTTGAAACTTTTGTGTCTTTTGTGGTAGAATGTTAATCTTCTTAGTGACTAATTCACCTTTTTGGTTGAAAATTCAACTATTAGGTTAAAAATTCCATAAAAAATTAAAATATTTGGTTGAAAATTCATGTATTTTGTTAAAGATTATCCTTTTTTAGTAGAAAATTACTTTTTTTCATTGCAAATTAATTTTTCTATGGTTGAAAATTAGTGCTTTTATTGAAAATCAATTTTTTTACTAAAAATTTAACTAAATTGACTGATTTAACTAAATTGACAATTAATTTTTTTTAACTAAAAATTTTACTATTTCATTTTTCGTCGAAATTTTATTTGTATAGACATTTAATCTTTTTGGTTGAAAATTGAACTATTTCGTTAAAAATTGATTTTATTTGCTTAAAAACTTATTTCTCTAATTTCAAATTAAACTATCCTATTTTTGTCAAAAATTTATCTTTTGTATTTGAAAATTCATTCGTTTTGTTAAAAAAAAATTTCTTGTTACAATATAACCTTTTTGGTTGCAAATTCAACTATTAGGTTGAAAATTCTATTAAAAATTAAAATATTTGGTTGAAAATTCATATATTTTGTTAAAAATTATTCTTTTTTGGTTGAAATTTCATTCTTTTGGTTGAAAATTAGTTTCTTTTTTATTAAAAATTTATTTTAATTGGTTAAAAACTTATTTCTCTAACTTAAAATTAAACCATTCTATTTTTTGTTGAAAATTTATCTTTTTTTTGGTAACAATATCACCTTTTAGGTTGAAATTTTAAGTATTTGATTGAAAAGTTATTTTTTTGATTGAAGATGCAGCATTTTAGTTAAAAATGCATTTCTTTGGTCAAAAATTTCACAAATTTGGTTGAAAATCCATTTTTTGTTGTTGCAGATGAATTTTTTAAATTAAGAATGTAGCTATTTCAATTTTTGCTAGAAAGTTGATCTTTTTCAGTTAAAAATTCACTTATTTTGTTGAAAACTCGTCTTTATAAGTCGAAAAATCAATCAATTTGGTAGAAAATGTATATTTTCGAGTTGTAAATTCAATTTTTTCCAAAAATTCGTCTTTAAAACTTAAGAACTCAACATTTCAGAGGAGATTTTCCTTTCGTCATAAATTGAAAAATCTTTCTTGGTTGAAAATGTAATTCTTCTATTGAAAATTTTATTTTTTGGTTCAATTCAACAGTTTTTTCTTTTTTTTGCATGGAAATTAATTATTTGTACTGAAAATGTAATAATAAAATTTGAAATTAATAAATCTCAATCAACTGAAACTCGATTCTTCATTACGTATGTGAATTTGGCAAGATTCTTCCCTTCGAGTTTTTAAAATTTCCCAATATGCATTAACGAAAAGCGACAACAATGCTTTCGATATTTTCGTGACACACCTATTTTCAGATTCATAATATTCTTTTTCCGTTATAATCAGTATATATTGTAAAAAATTGATTTCCATATTCAATCATTTCAAATAAGCGCGCGATCAACAGCCTATGAGGCTGCTGGTGCTACTAGAGATCCGACCAGAAAAATACAGCATTGAATTTTTGAGATACCCGGACGCAAGTTTTCATATTGAATATCCTGATGCAAACTGTTGAACCTGGACCCGTAAAATTATGAGTCGGGTCCGGGTCTTGCACATCTCTGTTTTTTCTACGTGATGGTTTCCTGTTTATTTTAAGCATGAAGTTGCAAGCAATTCAAACAATACTCCCTGTGCATTATTTTAGTTCGCTAGTATGTACCACTTTTCAATCTGAAGTTAGAAAAGTAAAATAGTACGAACGATGCACAGAAAAAACTGGGGTTCTCATTAGAACCCATTTTTGGTTGCAAAGGAGCTGCAACAAAAATGAACCCCACTTGCTGAAAAGGAACCCAAAACGATAAATGAGCTCTAAATGATACGTCAGTTGGGGTTCTAAAGGATCCCAATTGTAAATGAGCCTATTTCTAAAGAACCTATTTTTCGCTTTGCCCACTTCGACATTTTGTTTAATTAATAATACAATTTTTACCTGAAAGCACACATGTAATCAAACTCTGATGGACATAACTTCATGAAGACAATGAAGGTACAAAATATTACCGTAATTAAAATAGATATAATGACTTGATAGATGTAATTTGCAGGTTATGTAACAAGCTTGTAAACATAAAGGCTAATTCATATGCAAGAAAATTTTCGACAGGTAACTTTTTAAAAGTACAAATATATATTATTAGAAGTGCTTTAGGGTCGTTTCAAAAACAAAATTTCCTTTGTTTTATAATTTTAACATAAAATATAAAAATAGATAACCATTTTGACTGTAGAGAAACGAATTTTTTTAAAGTATTAATGCACATGCGTCGCACCAGCAGCCTCACTGAATGTTGATCGCGCGCTTATTTGAAATGATAAAATATGTAAATCAATTTTTTACAACATAATTATTATAACATTATTATTATAATTATGTTTTAATAACTTTAAAGTACAAAAAATATTATGAATTATTCAGAATTGACATTTGTGAAAAAAAGTCTTCCTTCTTTTGAATTTAAAATCAATAATTCATTTGTAAAGAGTAAAATCAAAGAATTAATTTACCTTTTACTCTAAAAGTCTATTTTTTGATCTGAAAATTAATTTCTTTGATTATAAACTGATGATTTATCATAAAAAATTAATTTACACATTTGATAATTTCAAAAAAAAACATATACAGCGAAAAACACGATAATTGACAGAAATGGATTTGTAGATTTAACTATTTAAAAACTGTTACAGATTAAACTATTTTTAAATTTAAACATTAAAAATTGTGATATTTACAGGTGCAATAGTTCAAAATTGTATTAAATACATGCAGGAATCATCACAACAACTGGTTTTCCTTCCCAAATTACATACATTTTCAGGGTGGCGATTCGACGGACAATTTCCAATTCCCGGTTATTTCCCTGTTTATCCCGGTCAAGTTTTTCAATTTTCCCGATAAACTGAAAGTAACATATTTATATTTGCCGTAAAACGCAAAAATTTATTTTAATTCATGACGTTCACTCTGAACATCCTTTAACACAACAGAACGAAAACATTGCAAAATAAATGAATTTTCAAAAAATACTTGAATTTTCCGCTAAAAATATCAATTTTTCACAAAAAAATGAAATAGTTAAACTTTTCAACCAAAGTGATGAATTTTAAAATAAAATTATGAATCTTCAACTGAATAGTTGAATTTTAAACAAAAGAAAAAATAAATTTTTAGCTAAAATTATGAATATTTAATTGGAACACTTGAATTTTTGACCAAAAAGATGAATTTTTAAACCACAAGATTAATTTTCAAATAAAAAGAATTATTTTGTACAAAAAATACAATTTTTCAACAAAATACATGAATTTTTAACAAAATAGTCGAATTTTTGATTAAAGAAGACAAATTTTCAACCAAATAGTTGAATTTTGAACTAAAACAAGAATCATTTTCAACCAAAAATGGAATAGTCACGTTTTTAGTGAAAACAAAAAATTAATTTTAAACCAAACATAAGAGTTTTCAATTAAAACAATGAATATTCAACTGAAATAGTTGAATTTTCAGAAAAAAAATTAATTTTTACTAAAAAAGATAAATTGTCAACCAAAACTTAAATAATTATATTTCAAGTTAAAGAAATTAATGTTTAACTAAACAAACGAAGTGATGAATTTTCAAATAAAATTCTAAATATTTAACTGAAATAGTTGAATTTTAAACCAGACAGATGAATTTTTTTACTGCAATGATGAATCTTTAACTAGAATAATTGAATTTTGGACCAAGAAGATGAATTTCTACCAAAAGACGAATTTCCAACTAAAACAGATAATTTTTCTACCAAAAATTGAGTAAATAAATGCATAGGAAAAAAAAAAGAAAGTTAAAAAAAAGAGATGAATTTTCACCTAAAATTATGGAATATTCAACTGGAATAATAGTTACATTTTCATTAAAAAAAAAATAAATAATTACCTAAAATATTTTAAGTAATTTATTTAATAAATTGCATTTTTTATACAAAATTATAGACAATGAAATGAATAATTGGATGAAAAAAACTTCACTTCATTGGCGAATTTGTTGATGACAGCTCTCCCAGCTCGCGGAAATTGTTACAAAACATTTATTTAATTTTGTTTCATGAACATATTGCTTAAAATGTGTTGCCTCGAAAAAAAAAATAAACGTTTTCGAATAATGCCCGCGAGACGAAAGTGCTGCCATCAAATTGCCACTTCATAACCTCAAAATCCTAGTACGGATTGGTCCTATGGGAACGATTGAAACTTAGCAACACTGAATCTTTCCCAATCGTGCACACACGATTAAGAAACACGATTAGAAACAATTCAAATTTCTTTCTATCATTCTGAATTGTTTTCAATTAATTATTTCTAGAAGGGTAAACAGTTTGCTTTCTCCGAAAATTGTACGCATAATAAATGATAATATCATTTGTGTTTGCTTTAACGACATATTCTGTAAATCGCGAAATTACCAACCCGACTTTGCAAGCGCTTGGTTTGTGAATGCGCTTTTATGTTGTTCTTTTCTAGTGCGCTCTAAACCAGTGGTGCTAACAGACCGCGACTTTTTCAACTGCGCAGGCGTTGCGTAGGGAAAGAGTGACGAAGAGATCATCTCTCTTCTCCCTTCCTCCACCATTGCCTGACGCGTGCGCAGTTGAAAAAGCCGCCTTCTGTTAGCACCACTGCTCTAAACGAACCCTTTTGGGTCTCTGCAGGTATCTATTGGAGCTCAAGTTCGAAAGGATATCAACTTTTATTTGAGCCGCAACATTAGTGAACCCCCATTTTTTTCTGTGTGGCTTCAAAACAAGACGATTTGGTATTATAATAGGACGCCAAAAAAATGATGCTCAATTAAAATGGAACCGTAGTTTTTACAGTGCAATATACTTGCAGATTCCAATAAGCAAATAATGCCACACCTTCGCAATTCTTCAGCAGATCATTACTCTTCATCGTGTTCGTCATTTGTCAACCCAGAAACAATTCTCGTGACTCGTCGAGTCGAGTCTTCGCCAAGAGTGAAGGGACACAAGAAGTGGTGGTAACTTGCTATCTGGTAAATGGTGAAGTGTTTGGGGTAGGAGGTGGGATTTTTGGGAGAGGAAGTGAAGCTTGCTCAACGACAGTCAATAAAGAGAGTGAAGGCCCGCAATTATGCAATCGCTGTGTCATTGCGTTAAAGTAATTCCATTCGCTAACGAAGAGCCCAGCCGTCAAACGAGAGGCATGTGAGAGGCAAGGGAGGTTGAAGGTATCTCGAGCGAAGGTTATGCCCCGACATTCTCCAGCGTCCTGCATGTACCATCAAGACGCATCCTCGATTTAGTCGTGTCCAAGCAATTTACGACAGCACGACTTGAGACACATTTATTCGTCGCCGTTCCTCTTATGATCGATACATCGATCGTGTCAAGAGATTCCAGCGAACGATTAAGCATTCGATCCAACTGATCGTGACTTAGCGATTAGCTTCAGGTGTCGTCTAGAATTTAAATGCGACAAATTGCTTCATTTAATTCACGATAGTTTCACAGAAAAGAAATCTTTATTTTTTGAGAGCAGAATGGGGGAGTTCACCACTCATCAGAGTGCGCGATCTGTTCGGGTTTGAGTTCTGCGAAAATTTAAATTTAATAAATGAAAAATAACTTTTTTTATACAAATTATTATTAATCAAAGTTTATAGTTCATTTGTAAGATAAAGTAAAAGAGTAAGGCATTTAGTTTGAAGAGAAAAAAATATTGAAATTAATTTTTTCGGAAAAAAGATCCAATCCTTTCTCTCCGCTGGGAAACGAACCTCAGAACTTCCGATTGCCGGTCGTGTGCTTTCCCACTAAGCTACTAGAGAGATATAGAGAAGAAACTTTTTTCAGAAAATACACGCATTATTTTGCTAAATGGTACAAGTTAACTTTTTCAAGGAATCTGTATCATCATCAAAGAATAACAGAAATTTGTAACGTCTTTTCAGACTAGATGGAGATATGAATTAAAAATTATTTAAATAAATTTTGTCTGAAAAAAAATGTTCTCCTTCCGTTTCGCTGGGAAACGAAACAAAACTTCGCTCCCAGCGGAGCGAAAGGACAGGATCTTTTTTCAGAAAAAATTAATTTAAATAATTTTTAATTCATATCTCCATCTAGTCTGAAAAGATGTTGAAAATTCATGTTATTCTCTGATGATAATACAGACTTCTTGAAAAATTTAACTTGTACCATCTAGCAAAATAATGCGTGTATTTTCTTTAAAAAGTTTCTTCTCTAGATCTCTTTAGTAGCTTAATGGGAAAGCACCCGACCGGCAATCGGAAGTTCTGAGGTTCTTTTCTCAGCGGAGCGAAAGGAGATGATCTTTTTTCAGAAAAAATTAATTCAAATAATTTTTAATTCATATCTCCATCTAGTCTGAAAAGATGTTAAAATTTCTGTTATTCTCTGATGATAATACAGATCCCTTGAGAAAAAAATAAATATTTTAATTACTGGCCCTTTTTTCTTGCGCATTTTTTAATTTTACAAACATAACATTGTCTACTGAAGAAAATTCAAAGTACGCGTTTTGAGTACATTCTCTATTTTTTTTACCAAATAGTAGAATTTCGAACTAATAAAATATATTTTGAACCAAAAATAAAATAGTGAAATTTCTAGATAAAAAAAATTGAATTTCTAACAATATAAGCAATTTGAAACAAAAGAAGTGAATTTCCAAATAAAAAAGAAGGCATTTGCAACAAAAAATGGAATAGTTGAATTTTCTGTTAAAAAAATTAATTTTGAACCAAAGAAAGCGAATTTTTCAATAGAATAGTTGAATTCTCAGCCATAGAGATGAATATTTAACTAAAGTAATGAATCTTCAACTAGAAATATTACTTTTCAACAAAGTAGTATAGCTTTGAACAAAAAAATTTTAATAATAAATAAAAAACAGTTGAATCCAAACAAAAAAGACGAATTTTAAATGAAATACTTAATTTTGAGGTTCTATAATTAAGTTTCAAACAAAAATTTTAATAAAATAGTTAAATTTTCATCAAAAGAAATGAATTTGCAACTAAAAAATGAATTTTTAACCAAAAATAAAATAGTTCAATTCTCAGTTTAAAAAATAATTTTGGACCAAAAAACAGTATGTTTGAACTAAATACTTAAATTTTCAACTAAATCTAAGGAATTTTCTACTAAAATAATGAATTTTCAACTGAAAAATTAATTTTTAACAAAAAAATATGTTTAAAAAAGTAGTTACATTTTTAACCGAGAAGAGAAAAGAACCAAACACAAGAAGAAGAATTTTCTAAAAAAAAACTCAATTTTCAAACACATAGTTGAATTTTCAACTAAAAAGATCAATTTTCAACTAAAAAGATCAATTTTCAAAAGAAGGAAAACGAATTTTTAAAAAATTATTTAAATTTGCAACCGAAAAATGATTTTCTAACCAAACAGATCAATTGTTAAGCATAAAGATCAATTTGCAATAAAAAGAGACAAATTTTCAATAAAATAAATGAATGTACTTCCAAATGGTTGATTTTTAAACTAAAAGAGGGAAATTTTTAACCAAAAATGGCAAGTTAAATTTTCAGTTAATCAATTTTCAACGAAAAAAACTGATTTTCACCAAACTAGTTTATTTTAAACCAAATACATACATTTCCAACTCAAAATTATGAATAATTTGAAACAAAAGAAGTGAATTTCCAACTAAAAAAGAAGACAAAAAATGGAATAGTTGAATTTTCTGTCCTTTTTAAAAAAGTTGATTTAAAAAAAATACGAATTTTCAACAGATTAGTTGACTCCTTACCCAGAACAGATTAATTTTTAACATAACATTTAAATTATCAAGTAAAAAGAATTCAAGAATAAATTTCTACTAATAAAGGCGAATTTTCAGAAAATACATGAATTTTCAGTCAAATCGTTGAATTTCAGCTAGAAAAGATCAATTTTCAATTAAAAATATCAGGTTCCAACAAAAAATGGAATAGTTACATTTTTAGTTTGAAAAATTAATTGTTAATAACAAAACAAAACGAATTATCAATATAACACTCATACTTTCATCCCAAAAGATGATTTTTTAACCAAGAAGATTAATTTTATAAAAATGGAAAAGTTACATTTTCAGCGAAAGACATGAATCTTGAACAAAAAAAAATGAATTTTTAAAAAAGTAGTTCAACTTACAATTAAGCAGTTGAATCTTTGACCAAAAAATATGACATTTTACCTTAATCGTTACATTTTCAACAAAATAATCAACTTTTTAATCAAATTGTAGAATTATTACCGGAACCAAATGTTATCAAATTTCGTAATGTTACTTCCAGCCCGTGTGGAAAAATCTTCTGGCGCTGGCCAAAATGTTACATTTTTTTTGGCTAGCCCCAGGCCAGACCGTCTGGTCAGCCGCTATTTATGGGCTGGTCAGCCACTAGCTAGAGGCCGGTCAGCCGCTGGCTGGACACCCTTTATTTTTTTAATAACTTGTAAAAAAATCATTTTCTACTATAAAAAAAGTCTTGTTTTGACAGTTTGAATTTCTTATTTTTGATCATTTTAGACATCCTGTAACTTTTTTGAAATATTTTTAAAAAAAAGTTGCTGACCGAACTTAGAACTTTTTTTGGTCTTGGATAGCTGATCAGCGCCAGTTCTGCGCCAGACCAAACCTTCCAGACAGAGCATAGAATTTTTTCATCTCACATGGCTGAGCAGCGCCAGTCCTGGGCCAGACCAGACCTTTCAGACTAGAAAGTCTAAATAAAGACAGACCTGGGCCAGACCTCAAACCAGACTGCCATGATATTTTTCCACACGGGAGTGACTCAAGACCCACCCGTCGGCTTGCGGGTTCGATTCCCTCCTCGCACTCTGGAAGAGCCTCGGCGGCCCATGCGGTGAACACTGGCCTACCAAGAAAGTTGTTCATCTCCGGAGAGTCGTGGGACCGGTACCTCTAGAGAAGAAGGCTCTCTAAGTACTTAAAGCTGTTGCTCTTGGTGGTTCGGAACCCACCTCAAACTGTGGGTCCCCCTCCCACCACCAAGAAAGTGTGTGGGGGGTATGTGAAGGAATAGGGAAGAGATACAAGAAAAATCTAAGCCCTTAGGGGATACATTAGAAGCTTCCATCTCAAATAAAGAAGTTCTTCATTATAGCCCCACTAAAGAGTCACTTCATGAAACCTTGAACTTGGTACATAAAAAGTTCCTTTATTCTCTCATTGCTGGTCGATAAAAAGCTGACGTCAGATATGAAAATCACTATCAGAAGAAGGAATATCCTTGATCGAAGTGTACCTCGAGCGCGTGTTTACCTCGCGATTAAATCTCCTCGAGCGATGTCACCTACGGTATGTGGCTTGAAGGGGGTAAGAAACCTTGACAGGAGGTCGCCGGATCCTCAGTGCCCCCCATGGGGCATGAATCTCCGTGTCGCCGTGTCTTGTCGCCTGTGAAGAAGGTGACAGCTGTCAAGTGTCCGTTGTATATGCGACGCAATACAACAAGAGTGTGGGAGGAAAAACGTCCTTAGGTCTCGTACACAAGGTTCACTTTAGACGACTGTACACTCTGGCACTTTAATGATATCGCGCTCCACACAACATACCAACGTACTTTACCGTACAGATCCCAAAGATGTGCTGTATTTCAAATGAAGAAGTAGCTTTATATTTCTCGTAAAATAAATATCTTTAAGTGTCGGTCGTAGATTTTAAAACTTATTATTTTGTTTGTTTTATGGAAATTTGTTTATTTTGAATCTCCAAGTTAGTTTAAGTCAGTTTGTTTTGTTTTTGCTTCCTCATAGAGGAAGCTTTGTAATGGTAACAGTTTCCAAAATTTTTAGATTTATTTAATTAAACCTTCCTCAATTTAAAAATATCTAATACAATGTTCTAAGCATTTGTTCGGATGTGAGTGTGGATGCGTGTGTGGATGTCACACTTTTTTCTGAATACGAAAACTTGAAAACGGTTGCAGATAAATTGATGATATTTTGAGGGCTTAAGGTAGATGTCCCAGTAATCGGGACGATCCCAGTAATCGTGAGTTATGAGGTGTAAACGCCAGTAGTAAGTATTTTCCGCGTAAAAATACAATCCTAAAATATTTTTAAGTAATTTTGAACAGTGCTTGTTGTGGAAACCAAATTAGTTTTTTTTATACAATTGCGGTGCACATGGGTGAAAAAATTCATTTGTATGGAAGGTGGCGATGAATCACGAAATGTAGAAAATAGCTTAACATTTAGTAAAATCTTCATTCAGCACCTTCTCACTCGAGAAATATCGGTCACGATTATAGGTACCTTTCAAAAGCACAGTTGCTCGAGTAATAGTGACCGGTTACGAAGACTAGAACGACTCTGTCAAAATTTTATTCCCATATTTCATTAAAAATAATAATATAATTAATTTCAAAAAGGCGTGAAATGAAATCGGAGAACTGTCTTGTTACTGTGAGCAGTAATCGTAATATAAATTAGTGCTTAAAACTGCAAGAAGGTGATGTAAAATATTGGCATCACTTTAGTGATTTCATGATTAATTTTTTAGTTCATTATTATTTTTCAGTGAAGTTAATGTTTATTCAGCAGTTTTTCATTAGCTTACATTAATCTATACTGTATAATATAAAGGAAAATGTTTAATAGATATATAATTATTGATAGTTTTAATATTTTTACAACGTAAACAGAACATAACCTCCAAATACACATTGATTCTTTAGTCACAGCAATTTATCAAATTTCGTCATTGTTTTCATAATTTATGTTGCAAATAAGTTAATTATACGAATTACCAGTGTGTACATTTTTGTATCCAAAAATACACTTGAAATACACCTCAAAACCGCTAAAAACTGATTTCAAGAAAACTTAACCTTTTTCACGAAGACTGGGACAACAACTCACGATTACTAGTACATGGAAGATTTGAAAATCACGATAACTCGGAAATTGGTGCTTTTCGACTTTTAATTGTTTATAAATGAAAAGTAATATTAAATATAATGTAAAAACAATTTTTATAATAGTCTAGGATGTGTAATGCTTCAATCAGTACCAATCATTTTTTAAATAATCCTTCCGTAACAATTTTCTAATATTTGAAGTCAATGAAATCTGTTATGGTCACGATTACTGGGACGTTTACCTTATTTCCAGCACTAATATCTTGAAACTGACAAAAGGATTTCTAAAAATATTTATCGAAAATTTGTTTAGCACTCAATAATATTTTAAAAATCGGTTTTTTATAGTAAAACTTTTTTCATTAGCATAATTCAAAGTTGATGCACCAATATAAAAGATTCCTTGGTTCAAGACGAATCGATTGACCTATAATATTAATACATTTTATTAAAGAGTAGGGAAGTTATGGTAATTTTTATATTTAGAAGATCGGTTTTTTAAAGTAAAACTTATTTCATTAACATAATTCAAAGTTGATGCAAAAACAGAAAACATGTGTTGATTCGAGACGAATCGATTGATCTATAATATTAATACATTTTATTGAAAAATAAGAAAGATATGGTAACGCATAATATTTAAGAATACGGTTTTTTATAGTAAAACTTTTTTCTTCAACATACTTCAAAGTTGATGCAAAAATATAAAAGATTCCTTGGTTCGAGAAGAATCGATTGACCTGCAATATTAATACATTTTATTAGAGAGTAGGGAAGTTCTGGTGATTTATATATTTTCAAAATCGATTTTTATAGTAAAAATTTTATCATTCTCATAATTTAAAGTTGATGCAAGAATAGAAAAGTTGTGTTGATTCAAGATGAATCGATTGACCTATAACATTGATACATTTTATTGAAGAGTAAGGAAGCTATGGTAATGCATAATATTAAAAAACACGGTTTTTTATAGTAAAACTTTTTTCACTAACATAATTTAAAATTGATGCAAGAACAGAAAAGATTCCTTGATTTGAGGCAAATCGATTGACCCACAATATTAATACATTTTATTAAAGAGTAGGGAAGCTATAGTAATTTATATATTTTGAAGATCGGTTTTTCAGAGTAAAACTTATTTCATTAACATAATTCAAAGTTGATGTGAGAACAGAAAAGATGTGTTGATTCAAGACGAATCGATTGATCTATAATATTAATACATTTTATTAAAGCGTAGGGAAGTTATGGTAATTTATATATTTTTTAAATCGATTTTTATGGTAAAATTGTTCTCATTCTCATAATTTAAAGTTGATGCGAGAATAGAAAAGTTGTGTTGATTCATGATGAATCGATTGACCTATAACATTAATACATTTTATTGGAGAGTAAGAAGCTATGGTGATGCATAATATTTTTGAAAACACGGTTTTTTATAGTAAAACTTTTTTCACTAACATAATTCAAAATTGATGCAAGAACGGAAAAAATTTCTTGATTCGAGGCAAACCGATTGACCTACAATATCAATACCCTGTATTGAAGAGTAGGGAAGCTATGGTCATTTATATATTTTTTAAATCGATTTTTATAGTAAAAATGTTCTCACTCTCATAATCTAAAGTTGATGCGAGAATAGAAAAGTCGTGTTGATTCAAGATGAATCGATTACCCTATAACATTGATACATTGCATTGAAGAGTAAGGAAGCTATGGGAATGCACAATATTTTAAAACACGGTTTTTTATAGTAAAACTTTTTTCACCAACATAATTGAAAATTGATGCAAGAACGGAAAAGATTCCTTGATTCGAGGCAAATCGATTGGTATGTAATATAAATACACTTTACTGAAGGTAAAGGAAGTTATGCTAATTTATAATATTTTAATCATCTGTTTAAAACAGAAAAACTTTTTTTATCGACATTAATTCAAAGTTGACGCATGAATAGAAAATACTTTTTGATCATAAATTTTCAAATAGAATAATTCTGACAATTTTTGTAAAGAAATCGTGAAGCTGGGAAAGGGATAGGTTCCCGAGTCGAAGTTTCGTCGTCAGTTTCAACTTCTTTCACTTTCATCAATGAAGGTGAATGAAGACGAAATGAAGTTAAAATCTCAATGTCAGCTAATGTATTTTCGCCTTCATTTCGACTGCAAAAGTTGTAGTTATTACCGTTTTTACAAGTTTTGCAGCCGAAATGAAGTTGAAACGATATTTTGATCTCACCTTCATTTCAGCGTTTTTCACAATCATTAACGTAATATATATATTAGGGTGGTCCAAAAATTCGATTTTTGATTTTTTGTGTTAAACCCCCCCCCCCCCCCATTTTGTTCATTTTCCGGAAAAAGAAATTCCGTAATTTTTTGTTTTCAACGTTAACCCGTGTCCCTGGGCTTTTGAAATTAACATGGGGTTTTAAATGGGAAAAGCTCGATTTTCAGAAAAATGGAAAAAAGAAGTACTTGTTATACATTTTTTGTCAATTAAAGTATTATCACCTCTTGAGGAGTATTTAAGGAATAATTTCCACCCAATAGCTTCTAATTGTGACACACCTGAACCCCTTTAATTGTGCCCGAAATATGCCCCAAAAAATGCAAAATAGCAGTTTTCTATCAAATTCATGCTAAAGATGGTATTTTAAAAAAATTCTTCAACATGAATTATTTTTAATCGATAAGTGACGAGTTTTAAAGTATATTTTAAATAATTTTTAATTGTTTAAACAATTAGTATTTGTTTAAACAATTTTTTTCCCCTGTAAATCGTGAAAAGTTATTATCTTTCGGAATAAATCGTACAAAGTTGATGAATGTCAAGAGTAGTGGTTCTTGGTTAACTTATTTGGTAATTATTTAAACAATTTTAATTTGTTCAAACAATTTTTTCTCGCTAAAATCGTAAAAAGTTATTATTTCTGAAAAGAAAGACACAATTAAAGAATTTTGAAAGCAATACATTTTTGAAGGATGTTTGGTAATTATTTGAAAAATTTTGATTTTTTAAAACAATTTTTTCCCCCTGTAAAGCGTGAAAAATTATTACTTTCTGGA
>CAKNYM010033555.1:0-21093 GCA_932195095.1 Andricus curvator
CCAGAAGAACAGCCTTTTGCATCCGGTTCGCGATGGAATGAGCCTGATGCTGGCAAGCCGGAATCTTGTTGAGTTGGCTAATAAATGAAGCGTTCATACCTCCAAGACAGCCGATTATGAGAACTACAAGATGGATTTTGAAGCCTTGGTAGACCCTGCTCAGCTCGCTTTTAGACATGATATTAATTTTTGAACTGAAAATTGAACTATTTGATTGAAAATTCAACTGCACGGAAAAAAGTGGATCGTTAAAAAAACTCTGTGAACCAGCAGCTCTAACTATTTTAAATTGAACCGCAGCTTTTTGTCGGTGAATTTTGTTAAAATTAGTATTTCGCATTCAGGTTATTTGAACTGACTTGTTAAAAGAGTAGGATGAACGATTTCAAATAGTAGGATGCACTGCACCAGTTGGTAACCATCCACACTCAGGAGAATAAGAGTTACTATTTCGTGTAGTATGCCTTACTTCTGTGAAGAGTAACTTTGCCGATTTCGCATTGTAACGCATATATGTATATGTATATATGCACTGCACGCATTCTATTACACGATTTATAAATAAATTAGCTCGAAACTTTCAACAACAAAAATGATGTGAAACGTCAATCGATTTGAAAAGGAAAAAATTATTTTATATAAAGATTACTGCACTTAATTTACGATTATTATTACACAATTGCACGCACAGAGACTAACACATATGATAGCACGCTCAAACGCTTTGAAAAATCGCCCCCGCTGGGGAATCGAACCCTATCTAACTCTACCTAAAACCTGTCCTAAAACCTAAATCTAGCGCACGTGTTAGTCAAGTGAGCTACGGAGCCGCTTAGATTTTTCTGACAAACTCTCGGTCAGCGGTTTCTCTGAGAAAAACGTGGCCAGCTAAGAAATTATAATAAATGTTTACTTAAAATTTTGTTAATTAATCTCTTACTGATGATTTCTAATATTTTGTAACGAGCTTGGGAAAAATATTTTGCTTAGAAGTATTAACTCACACAGTATATATATATATATATTATTAGTAATTGATATGTATATTATTATAAAATGAATTAAATTACAATTTTTAAAAAGTACATATTTTGTATTATTGAAAATTAAGGCTGGAAAAAATGTTTTCGAATGAAAGTTTTGGAATTTTGATTTTATTCTATTATCATCTCACTTTATTTAAAACGATTTAAATTTAGATTTTTTGCACAAATAAAATTTTTCTCATGAGATATGGGGATGCTGAATTAGAATAAAAACTGTTTAAAACAAAACAAAATATTCGGTTCCGAGAAATTGATATCAGGCTGCACAGTCTTCCCCTGTTTTTCTTAGTTTCCCCTTTTTTCTTGAAATTCCCCTTTTCCCCCTATTCTCAAAAACCTTCCCCCTTTTCCCTTTTTCTCTTTAAATATACGATATTTGAAATTGTACCCATTATTGTATAATAATTAAAGCAACTATAGCACTTAAATAAATTAATTATCAATAAATAAGGTACACGTTCCAAGTTCAGACCATTAAAAATAAATACTCTTAAACGAATTTGAAGATGAAACATTTTAAAGCAAGTTGAAAATGTGAAAACTGCCGACAGAAGTTATTATCCAATATAAAATTGGAACAGTTACAAAATATATATTATTTTTCAAATAAGTATTAGAAGACTAACACATTTTAGTTGAAATGTACAAAGTTAAATACCTAATTAAAAAATGGAATATTCCAAACTCATCAACTGCAATTTAAAACTTGAGCAATTTTTAATATTTTAAATTTTTACTTCAAAATTTAACTATTGTTGAAACTTTTTTTGGTTGAAAATTAATAGTTTTAAACTCACAATTGAACTATTCCATTTGTGTTTGAAAATTGATATTTTTTAGTTGGAAATTCAACTATTTGGTTGCATGTTGAAATTTCGTTCAAAAGTTATATTTTTTGGCAGAAAGTTGGTTAAAAATGTAACTATTTGGTTGAAAATATATTTATTTTGTTGGAAAGCTGTCTTTTTGGTTGAAAATGAAACTACTTTGTTAAAAATGCACTTTTTCCAACTGAAAATTGCAATTTTTGATTGAAAATTATTTTTTGTATTGAAAGCTTATATTTTTGAGTTAAAAATTCGAGTGTATTATAGAAAGAACTTTTTTTTGGCACGAAAATTCAATAAATAGGTAGAAAATTGGTTTTTTCATTTGAAAATTAGTTTCTTGAAATGAAAATGTAGCAATTCCATTTTTGGTTCAAAGTTGATCTTTTTTATTTTGAAAATTCAAATATATGGTTGAAAATGTATGTAATCTGTTAAAAATTCGTCCTTTTTTTAGGAAAATAATCTTCTTGCTTTAAAATTCGACATTTTGAACACAATTTTTTTTCTTCATTGGTTACAAAATCTTTTTTGGTTGAAAACTCAACTCTTGTTGAAAATTCGTGTTTTTGGGTTAAAGATTCAACTGTTATGTAGAAAATTTGAATTTTCTCTGGAAAATTCAATAGTTTGGTGGGAAATTCAACTAATTGGTCGAATTTTGAACAACTTTGTTAAAAATTCATTTCTTAGTTAAAAATTCATCATTTTAGTTAAAGTTTTTTCTTGTTTGTTAAAAATTAGGTTTTTCAACTAACAATTGTAATGTTTGGTTGAAAATTAACTTTTTAATTATTAATTCATATTTTCGTGTTGAAAAATCAACTGCATTGTAGCAAATTCTTCATTGAGGCTTCAAAATTTCAGTTTTTCCAATTGAAAATTAATTTTTTGAAACGAAAATATAACTATTCGATTTTTGGTTAAATACTGATGTTCTTAATTCAACAATTCAACTATTTCGTTCAAAAATTATCTTACTCGTTGAAAATTCAAAATTGCGAAAGTTAAAAATAAATCTCTTGCTCAGTTGCAAGTTTTTTGAAAATGTGCAAAAACATGTTTTTTTTTGGATTGAGTCATATGCACACTTTTTAAGAAAAGTTGAATATGTCGACACTGAAATTTATTCAGCTTGAACCAAAGAAACATTTCTTTATTTTTCTTTTTCGGAAAAAAATGTTTGTCGTGAATTAGGATTTTTGGGATTTCATTTTTTTTGCGATTTTCGAACGTTATAAACACCACGGAAAAAATGTTTCCCATGGATAAAAAATAACAACATGTTTCCTTGGTTCAAGCTGAATCAATTTCAGGTTCGAATCAATCCAAAAAAATATGTTTTTGTATATTTTCAAAAAATTTTAAATAAGGCAAATTTTTTTGTGATTAAAAAAATTTTTTTACTTGTAAATTTAAGAAAGAGAACAGAAGATATTAATCGATTTCAATTGTTTTTAATTCAGATTCAAAGTATTAATTATAGCAAGGATGAAATGACAAATCTTGGAAAGAAATATTTATGCGAACGATGTTAAACATATCAAAATTGTGTATTTAACTAATTTTATTTTTTCTCGGACTTTTTCATTTCACTCTGGATGGATTTACAACGATCTAAGTATATCCAATTTTTAAAAATAAATCTTTAATGGCAGAAATCATTGAAAAATCATTAAAAGTCAGTTAAAAATGTAACATTTCTTACGAAAAGGTTGTTTGTTCTTTTCGACATAGGAAAATAAATGTTTAATCTTTCCCCTATTTTCCCCTTTTTGAGCTCCTTTTACGCTATGATCCCTGTAATATTAAACATCGCGATATCATAGTAGTATGGTAGATTTTATTGTTGTTGAAAATCTGAAAAAAAATGAGAAAATATATATTTTTTTTTTCATTAAATAGTAGTAATTTCTACAAATATCAATGTGAAAAGGTTGAAAAAATTATTACTACTTTAAAATTGGAAATTAATTTTAACTAAAATTTTATTACAAATTATTTTTTAATTACTGTTTCAAAAAATGATATGTCGAAAACAATGTATTATTCTACTAAAAAAATTTTTTCCAAATAATATAATGTTTAAACCTAGGTGGATTAATCCAGTACGATCCTAATCATTTTTAGTGTTATAAGAAATCAAAAATATCATAAGCAGAAAATTTAAAGTAGAAGTAATTAAAAAAAAAAGTATTCTTTTTATATATAATTCTTCAGAATATTTTTAAATTCTGAAAATTTTGTACAAAACAAACAAACAGTATTGAAGTATAAAGTAGAGTTATTCACTATGTTCATTTATAATAATTATCTCAACTGATATTATGATAAAAGGGTCTTATAGATTGAGAAGCAAAAATCTGTTGTTTTACTGATAAGCAAGTTATAGGTGGTTCTTCTTTTTTAATTTCAAACGGACCGCCTAAAAAATGTTGCGGAGGGGGCCTACACGTTTCTAGTTGTGCCACTGAACTTACTTACAATTTCAAATAGTAAGGCTAACAATCTCGCGCAGTGCTTATTGCAATGCGAAAAAGCAGATCGAACTCACTTGCAAAACTCAAACTCAAAATTCTTTGCTTACTATGAAAATTAGTTGTTCATACAGTTTACATGTTCAAATGTACTATTTCAAATAGTTATTGAAGCTACTTGTTCTAGTAATCTTTCTTTTTACAATTTGAAGTAGTAATGCTGACTTTAGGTTTTGTATATTTTGAAATCACTATCTCATTCAGTATCGAAAACTATTTGCATTGTTTCTTGTACAATGCGAACAAGTGAACTTCAAGTTAACAATACATAAAAATGAATCTAACTATCTATTTTTTTCCGTGTATATATTCGCAATTTATTATTTTCGAAATGTATCCTCCAACTGAGTTCTAGTTCATCATCTCGGCATAGAATCAGTCTCCTATCCTGGGCAAAAGGACCTCTCTCGCGATGTGCGTTATTCGAGTTACCGTACTCCCATAATATTCAAATATGAGACTGACTATTATGTGTGTGCAAATTAGATTTCATATCTGTAGAATTTTGCGAGACTATTGCGTGAATTTAAGGTAATTGAAGACTGATGCGTGAAAATTGTTGTTATTAAAGACTGATAGCTGTTAATAAGTTCTACGGTTTCCTTAAGATTATATTCAATCAAATAACTTGTATCTTTGCATGTATTTCTAAATCAAATACAAAATTTATTGTCAGATCTAGACGCTGTATACAATTTAAGTACATATAAACTAAAATTGTTGATTAAACTTGTTCTTTTAAACCAATATATAATTTGGATGAAAAAATATATAATCAAAACCTATGTACATGACGCCCAAATGCCTCTCTTTCCCTTTTCTCAATGAATCAATGATTAACAATTTGAGATTTAAAAATACCAAAGTAAACGAATCAAAACTAAAGAAAGTTTAAAACCGTGAAATTATTGTTCAATTATTAGCAGTTATTTTTCTTCTTTTACGGCTTTAACTTGGATACATCAAAATACAAAAATAATTTTTAAGAAAAATAACTCACAAAAAAGATTGAACGCAATAAGTGAGCGGCACTAGTGAGCCCACCAAAAAGCATGTATGAAAAAAAAAAGTTATTAATTTAGAACTCATTGGTAATAATTATTTCATTTTTTCCATTTTGCACGCTAACACTTTGGATTATCTTATATTCTTATAAAGAATATTTGCACCTTTAGTTTTTAAATTATAGGGAAGGATGCCATATTTGTAAACAATCATGAGGAAAAAACTGGATTATTTTTGAATGATGACTTTATTTAAACAATTTAGCATACATCATTGACAGAAATCAACTATACATTTCTAGGAATATAAAAGAACATCTTTGGCATGTAAAGTTGGTTCAGGATATGTTAAGAAATCTGCGGAATATCCCAAAGTGATCGAAATTTTCGCCCTATAGGATATCTTTCTTGATATCCCTCAAGAGAGAAATGGGATATCTCGACGAAATCTCTTAACATTAGTTTTCCCAGTCTATATAGCGGGAATCTAATATCGGTGCACAAGCGATCTGTCTATTGCCTTCCATTGTTACGTAAATCCAGCCGCTGTGGTCGTTTGCTACCTCAGGATTATGTGTTGACGAATTTAACGTTCGGAAGTCTTCAGTAAAAGCAAAATATGTGCGACCTTCAATTGCTACTTCAGCTTTCCTTGGATAATGTGAAAAATCATGATCAGGTCCGGAATGTGCCTCTCGAAGAGATGTTACCAAATAACGCCGGCCCTGCGACAGTTCCAAATAAACGGAATTGGCCGGAAAATCACTATCTGCTGGTTCAGTAATCCATTGGGGTCTAAGCAGGTTATTAGGAAAACGGTAGTTTAGCGGAAGTGGTTCGAGTTCCCCATGATACTGACAATCAAGGTCCATTAGTAACACAACGTAACGATAGTCGGGACGATCATCCGGAGGCACCATTGAAGGCGTCATTACACCTATTTGTGTAGAAAAAAAATGGTCATTTATGAAGCTTTTGAAAACCAGTAACATCAGCATTTCATAATTTTTATGAAACACTGGTCAATAAAGAATGAGCTAGGATTAATCAATCGGTAGAAAGAAAAATATATTCGATAATGGAATGGCAAAATATCTAACATGTAGATCAATATCTTGGCTCTGCTTTATTTATATAAAAAAACAATCTATATGAATCAAAATACTTCATATGTAAATCTTCCAAAAAGTCCGCGTGCGTCAACTTACCCTACCTGGCGGGTAATGCGGCGCGCAATAATAATTTTACCTGTTTGAAAATTAAAAATAATTTTCAAAGAGTAGAACACACAATTTCAGTAAACTCAGGTCTATATTAATTTGCAGTTAAGAAAAATAAAATTGAGGTTCGATAGTTTGGGAGTGATTAGCATTCAAAGTGAATATACAATATTCAACACTGTGTATAGTATTGAAATAAGAGTTTTATTTGCAGATGTTAATTAACTTCAAATTATTCATTTGTAAAAATTAGCGTTCAGAAGCAGGTTGAAGTCAAACAACCGATTCGATAAAAGACTTTTAGACCGGCCCTAAAAGACATTCACCCAATTTTTTTGGAAATGTTCGGAAGATTTAAATTATTGGAAAGATTTCCAGTGACTTAAAAGAATTTCAACAGATTTCAAGAAACCCGAGTAAAAAAAAGTCTTATTGAGAACACAGTGTGATCCCGGATAAGGTCCCGCTACAGTACTAGGTATGAGAAAAATCAGTACTCAAGTACCAACTTTTGTTAAAAATGTTTAAATGCCCAAATAGTGACAAAAGTATAAGAAAAGTTCCATTTTATTATTATTCTTAAATTTTTATTAGTGCTGATGGGATATATGTCCAAAAAAGCTACTGCTGAAATAGGACTTGAGTAACAAAAAAGTTCTAAATATCTCCCGTTTCAACAGGACTTTTTTGAGACAAAAGTACCGGAAAAGTCCTCCTTATTGGTTCTAATCGAACTTTTTCAGGGCAAAAGTATTTGAAAGTCATACTTTGAAAACAGTTAAGTGGGATGTTTTCGAAACATTTTTCCTAAAATATTCGTGTTCAAAATAAAAAATTAGTTCAGACTTCTTCGATACTTTTGTTCTAATAAAAACCCATCAGCACTGGGAAAAATTAAAAAAAAAATGGAACTTTTCTGGTACTTTTGTCCCTAATTGGGCTTCAAAATTTTCAAAGAAAAGGTGGTATTAAAGTACTCGTTTGTCTTACACCCAGTACTTTAGCTGGACCTCATCCTGTATCTCGATGGGATACCAACGGGACTTTTTTTACTCGAAGATTCATAGAATTTTCAAGGATTTCAATTATTTGAAGTAATGTTCAAAGCTTTTAAAAGTTTTAAGGAATTTCAAAAGATTTCACGGTAACCCAAGGTATTGCGCAAGAATTAATGAAGGCATTTAATATTATGTGAAAAATTTCAAGGGCTTTTCAAAGATTAAAGCACAATTTTTCACAGAAAAAACTGGGGTGTCCATTAGAACCCATTTTTGGTTCCAAAGGAGCTGCAACAAAAATGAACCACACTTGCTGAAAAGGAACCCAAAACGATAAATGAGCTCTAAATGATACCTCAGTTGGAGTTCTAAAGGATCCCAATTGTAAATGAGCCTATTTGTAATGATCCTATTTTTCGCTTTGCCCACTTTGACATTTTGTTTAATTAATAATACAATTTTTACCTGAAAGCACACATGTAATAAAACTCTGATGGACATAACTTCATGAAGACAATGAAGGTACAAAATATTACCGTAATGAAAATATAGATATAATGACTTGATAGATGTAATTTGCAGGTTATGTAACATGCTTGTAAACATAAAGGCTTATTCATATCCAAGAAACTTTTCGACATGTCACTTTTTAAAAGTACAAATATATATTATTAGAAGTGCTGTAGGGTCTTTGCAAAAACAAAATTTCCTTTGTTTTATAATTTTAACATAAAATATAAAAATAGATAACCAATTTGTCTGTAGAGAAACGAATTTTTTGAAAGTCTTAATGCGCATGCGTCGCACCAGCAGCCTCACTGCATGTTGATCGCGCGCTTATTTGAAATGATAAAATATGCAAATCAATTTTTTACAACATAATTATTATAATATTATTATTATAATTGTTGTTTTATAATTTTAAAGTACAAAAAATATTATGAATTATTCAGAATTGACATTTGTGAAGAAAAGTCTTCCTTCTTTTGAATTTAAAATCAATAATTCATTTGTAAAGAGTAAAATCAAAGAATTAATTTATCTTTTACTCTAAAAGTCTATTTTGTGATCTGAAAATTAATTTCTTTAATTCTAAACTGATGATTTATCCTAAAAAATTAATTTACACATTTGATAATTTCAAAAAAAACATATACAGCGAAAAACACGATAATTGACAGAAATGGACTTGTAGATTGAACTATTTGAAAACTGTTACAGATTGAACTATTTTTAAATTTAAACATTAAAAATTGTGATATTTACAGGTGCAATAGTTCAAAATTGTATTGAATACATGCAGGAATCATCACAACAACTGGTTTTCCTTCCCCAAGCACATACATTTTCAGGGTGGCGATTCGGCGGACAATTTAAAATTCCCGGTTATTTCCCGGTTTTTCCCGGTCAAGTTTTTCAATTTTCCAGGTCAACTAAAAGTAACATATTCATATTTGCCGTAAAACGCAAACATTTATTTTAATTCATGACGTTCACTCTGAACAGCCTTTAACACAACAGAACAAAAAATTGCAAAATAAATGAATTTTCAAAAAATACTTGAATTTTCCACTAAAAATATCAATTTTTCACAAAAAAATGAAAAAGTTAAACTTTTCAACCAAAGTGATGAATTTTAAAATAAAATTATGAATCTTTAACTAAATAGTTAAATTTTAAACAAAATAAAAAATAAATTTTCAGCTTAAATTATGAATATTTAACTAGAACACTTGAATTTTCGACCAAAAGGATGAATTTTTAAACCATAAGATTAATTTTCAAATAAAAAGAATTATTTTGTACAAAAAATACAATTTTTCAACAAAATACATGAATTTTTAACAAAATAGTCGAATTTTTGATTAAAGGAGACAAATTTTCAACGAAATAGTTGAATTTTGAACTGAAACAAAAATTATTTTCAACCAAAAATCCTTCCCAGAGAAGAATATTTAAAAAAAATGAATTTCTTAACTAAGTAGTTCAACTTTCAACGAAGTGATTGAATTTTTTATAAAAAAGTGAATTTCTAATAAAATTGTAGCATTTTTCACAAAATAACTAAATTTTAAACTAAGCAATAGAATGTTAAACCAAATGAGGTGAATTGAGAACAAAAAACATAATAGTAGACTTTTCAACCGTAGTTTTTGGAATACATTTTTTCAATTTTTCATTATTTCAATTTGGAATTGTAGAAAAAAGATAAAAATTATCGAGAGGCACATTAGGTTGGGTCAAAAAGGAAAAAAAACGAAAACATAACCATATGGGAAAGTAGCGCATGAGGATCTCCAAAAAGTGTAATCAATTTGAAATCGATTGATGAACGCCTGGGTTGCGCGCGTTAGCAAAATATGTTTGAAAAAATGAATGTTTTCGTATAACATTAATATGGTCCTAGATGCCAATTTTTTGAGTGCCTGGAAATTTCGAAAATTACATTTCTGAAAACTTAAATTGACAATCAATAAAATTGAACAATGAAACATTGATAATCAATAAAACATGAAACATATTTAAAATATTTTTCTTTTTAATTAATAGAGAATTAGGCTTGTTTTATTTTTATTCTCAGAAAAAATATTTATTATTAATCATAGCATTTTTCTACACTGCTTTAGCAAAGTTTAAATGATTCTAAAGTCTCAAAACAGTTTGGAAAAAGGGAAAATAGGGTGAATTTTGTACGTAAATAGGGGAATAGTGAGGAAATAAATTTTCACACAAAACAATGTAAATACCATATAGAATTGGATATGAAATACTCAAAATTCCTAAGATTTCAAGTCGAAATACTATGCATTTTCAAAAAAATAGTTCAATTTTCAACCACAACAGATTTTCTACCAGAAAACACGATTCTTTTTGAGACAATATAATTTTCAAGAAAAAAGTTGATTTTAAAGCCAGAAAAAATAATTTTCAATCCAAAAGGATGAATTTTGAACAAAACAGTTGATTTCTTGAAAGAAAAGATGTGTAATCGAGATTGTTTAATTTAGAACCTGCAAAGATGCTTTACAAACCAAATGGTCGAATTTTCAATGAAGAAATATTAAAATTCAACCAAAAACAGTTGAATTTTCGCACATAAAAACGAATTTTTCAGAAGATTTTTCATTTTCGAAAATAAAAGTTTATTTTTAACCAACAAAGATGACTTTTCTTGTTGATTGGTTGAATTATCAACGAAATATATACATTTTCAATCAAGACCGATGTGTTTTAAAATAATAGTTGAATTTATCACTAAAAAATATATTTTTTGATTGCAAAATGGAATTGTCAAATTTTCAGTTAAAAAAAAAATTAATTCTTAAGGAAAAAACGAATTTACAACCAGTTGAATTCAGCCAAAAAATATGAATTTTCAACCAAATGGTTAAATCCTCAACGAAAAAATATGAATATTTAACAAAATAATTGAATTTTCTAGCAACTAATTAAATTTTCAACTTATAAAAGATGAATTTTCAATCAGAAATGTAAAACTTAAACTTTCACATGAAAATATTATTATTTAACTAAAAAAAAACTTATTTTTAATAAAAAAAAGCTTATATTTAACCAAATAAGTTCAATTTTCAAACAAAGAGATAAGTCATTAAAAAAAATTTTTTAACAAAGTAGTTCAATTTTCAACCAAGTAGTTGAATTTTGAAGCCAAAAAGATGAATTAGGTACATCACAGTTAAATTTTCAATCAGAAAATACTCGATTTAAAACAAAAAGTTAATTTTCTACCAAGTAGTTAGATTTTCATAAAAATGGTTTAATTTTCAACCAAAAATATGAATCTGCAACAAAGAAGGTAATTTTCAACTAAACAGTTTACTTTTCTATCAAATTGTTTAATTTTTAAGACAATAAGACACATTATCTACAAAAAAGTTGAATTTTCAATCCAAAACTATGATTTTTCATCAAAAAAATTGATTTGCTACTGATAACAAATAGATATATTTTCATAAAAATAGTTCAACTTTTAACCAGAGTTGAATCTTGAACAAAAAAGTCAGTTTTCACCAAAATAATTGAATTTTCTAAGAAATTGTTGCATTTTAAAGCCAGAAAGACGAATTTTCTACAAAACAGTTGAATTTACTGACTGATTGATGAATCATCATAAAAAAAATAAATGTTTTAAAAGTAGTTGAAACCAAGTGGTTCATTTTTCAAAAAAAAAAAAAAAAAATGAATTATCAAAAAAAACATGTAATAGTCGATATTTCAACCAAAAAATATTTTAATTTGTAATAAAAAACAGGTGAATTCAAACAAAAAAGAAAAGTGAAAAAGAAAGTTGTTTCCTCAACCACAGCAGATCAATTTACAAAAAGGATGAATTTTGAACTAAGAGAAACAATTTTCTACCATTAAAGACTGATTCACAATAGACTTTAATTTTCAACCACATAGTTGAATTGTCAACTAGAAAAGATAAATTTTGAATTAAAAATATGAATTTTCAACCAAAACCAGAATAGTTACATTTTTAATTGAAAAAATTAATTTTGACAAAAAAAACAACAAATTCCTAACTGAATAGTTTAATTCTCAACCAGAAATGTATTTTAAACTAAAATTATGAATCTTCAAAAGAAATTATTTTTCACAAAAGGATTCAACATTCAACCCAAAAGATGAGTTTTTAAGCAAGAAGATTCATTTTCTGAAAATGGAATAGTTAAATTTTTAACCAAAGAGATGAATCTTCTACAAAAAAAACTAATTTTTAAAAAAGTTATTCAACTTTCAGCCAGATAGTTGAATTCTTGACAAAAAAATATGACTTTTCAACAACACAGTTGTATTTTCAACAAAATAATTAATTTTCTAGAAAATAGTAGAATTTTTAAAGAAAAGAGATGAATTTCGAACGAAAGGTATAATAGTAGACTTATCAACCAAAAATAATTGAATTCAGTTCTTATTTAAGCGATAAAAACAAAAAAAGGGGAAAGGGAAAACTTTTTGAAAATAGAGAAAAAAAAGAATCCTTTAAAAGTCTGAAATATTAAATAAAAAGTTTTCGAACTAGAAGGAAATTAAATTGTATAGTTTTATTGATAATTGATACTATTTGTATCATTACATATTTATTTATTCATCTTTAAATTGTTGCTTTTGAAATTTAAATTTGGGTACAATTATGAAAAATTTGATGTGAAACATTTCGAGTGGTTAACTTTCAAAACTGTTTCGTATTTCATAAGTGATATAAAATCTAAGAAATTTAGATTAAAATAAATCAGAATTTGAATCACTTTTTAACGTCCAACTTTCAACTTTAACTAAGAAATTCCTGGAAACTGAAAAAAGAACAAGAATTCAAAGATCTATTTTGTCCAAATTTGATCCTTGAATTTTTGGAAAATTGATTGAAGATAATCAGAGTAAATTAAATAATTCAGATAATTAACTTTTTATTTTTTAGAATTGTGTTATTAGGAATTAATTAACTTGTTAATAGGCAACAAAGCCGCTTTTCGTACACCCGGCTCACAGAAAAAACTGGGGTTTCTATTAGAACCAATTTTTGGTTCAAAAGGAGCTGCAACAAAAAGGAACCTCTCTTGCTGAAAAGGAACCCAAAATGATAAATGGTTTCTAAATGAACCCAAAGTGTGGATTAAAATGGTTTTAATAGAGCCTTTTTGTCACTTCTGCCTTGACTCACTTCAAAGATTTTACAAGTTAATTATGTACATTTTGCTTTATAATTCGAATTAAATAATATTGCACTGGGAGAAATTTAATGAAGAAACTAAAATCATAAACATTAGTCATTCTTGAAAGGAATATATCGCACCTGAAATGTGACAGTTTTTAAGGTTATGTTGAAAATCCGATGTTTTCCACTGCACATGCACAAGAAGCGCGGGACTATTTAAAATGATCTAATATACATTGCAATATTAGGTTAATATTGAATGTTTTCAAGAAGCTACGTATTTCTATAATTCAATTTAATTTGTTTTAAAGAAGAATAAAAAACGTTTGTTAATATTTATCTGTATGAATATTCATAGTATTTATTGATTTCAAATAGGCCCGCGCTTTTCGGCACATGCGCAGCTGAAAACGTCGGCACCCGCCGATGGCCATCTATTGGATATAAACGAACTGAAAAGGAACCCTTAATAAGAGTTCCTTTAGAGCCTTATGTTCTAAATGATCCCACGTTTTACTTGAACCGCAACTTTCCTGAACCCTCAGTTTTCTCTGTGCTTTGACAAATTTTTTTCCACATCTTGTTCAAAAACATTGTTTTTGGGAATTTTCAAAAATCATATTTTTTCAAATAACGCTTAAACTATGTGTCAGTTGTTGTTTTCATGTGAATTCAGCCCGACCCTACTAAAAAAAAAAGTCAGGAATCGTCAGAAAAAAAGTCAGGACTTCTGACCATTTCTGACCACTTTTGTTACGTTTCTCGACAGAAATCGTCAGGAAAAGTCAGAATTCGTGAGGAATGTTCAGAAATCGTCAGAGCTTGGGTTCGAAGGATAATCCTTTTATTACGGGTCCAAGAATAGAATGCCATAAAACCTAATCCCTTTTATATTTCCCAGATTATTTATATTATTTATTTATATTTATTTGTGCATATTCTCTGTTTACTCATATTTAATTATTAATATTTATATATTAAATGACTCTGCAAGGTGAATTTGAAAATTTTGTCCGTTTTGACGTATCTCTTTCTCTTTACAAGATACATGATATTTAATCTCATTTTAAACTTTTTAGGAAAATTTTTAGGTATTTGAAATCCTCGAAACCCGTAGATTCTGAATTTGTAACTTTTGAATCTGTATATGCAACATTGAAAAAAAAATTATTTTCAATTTTTACATTCTCATTCTAATGAGAAGGTATTGGTTTTATGTAAAATTTGACATAGTCGGTTTTCATCAAATCTCCACGTTTTGAGACCCCCTGAGCTAGAAAAAACGATTTTTACCAAGGTGTCTGTCTGTCTGTAGTCTGTAGTCTGTCTGTCTGTCTGTCTGTCAGTCTGTCTGTCTGTCTGTCTGTCTGTCTGTCTGTAGCCACGATAACTTTCGAAAAAATGATCAGATTTGATTGAGCTTTGGCACACTTTTTTATGGCCGAAAAATAGAGAACGAGTTCGTTAACCAGCTATTTTGGATGAAAATCCAAAAAGTGAGCACATTTTGAAAATTTTTGAGACCACTTTTTTGGAAGATTTGAAAATTCTATGTACGGTTATTAGTAGTACGCAAAATGACGAACAAAATATTCTCATGACTTTTCGTGATAAAAAAAAAATTACTGGAGTTATAGCATTTTCAAAATTCCAAAAAACAAACGAAAATGAACATTTTAAGCCGAAAAACGCACGATATGAAAAAAAGTCAAGAGGAGAAAAACGTTGCTTTTTGAACACTCTATAATATTTTCATAATAACTTTTTGAATTTTTTGAAAAATAAAAAATTCAAATTTTGATCGCACAAAAAATTAATGAAAAATCAAAAAAGCCATTTTGCTGTCAAACTATGCAAGATAACAGAAAAGATCATCTCACCAAAATTGTGCACCTAAAAAAGATCTACAAATTTCTTATCATTCACTTTTTGATATGACGCGCAGTTTTTGTTTTATTCGTAAAAAACAGCATTGAAAATAGAAAAATCAAATTTTCAGACTAATATTACCAGCTACGAAAAAATGACTGAAACAAAATTTGTTCATCCAAGGAAGAGGTACAAATTTATTGTGACTCACGTTTCGATAGGATGCGTGGTTTTTGTTTTATTCGTGAAAATAACATTGACAGTAAAAAAATCAAATTTTTGAAAAAACAATGCAAGGTACGAAAACATATGAATGAACAAAAATTGTGCATTCAAAAAAGACTTACAAACCCGTAATCAATTTTTGTGGTAAGAATATATTCAAAATGAAAAAATTAACTTTTTTGATAAACGGCACAAGCTAAAATAAAATGTCAACTAATAAAATTTGTCGCCTGAATTATATCATTACTTTTCATTTGAAATCAAATACCAATTTAGTAATTTGTATATGAAGAACATTAACACGAAGCACAAAGTGCGCGCTCAGTGTATTTACCAAATCGCACGCCGTAAGTGCGCTCAAACTTTTTTGTTTCTATCATACGGTTCAAATGATTTTCAAATCAAATATCGAGCGCGAAGCGCGAGTGTCTGGATGAGAATGTGTTCCATAAGGTCGATAGAACCTTGAGTAAATAAAGTTCCTTTTCAGTTTAAAATAAAAACAAATTTAACAATCACTTAATATGTAGAGGTTTTGATAATTTTATAATATTTGCAAACAAACTTTTTCTTTTCATCGAAGTCGAACACGAAGTTCAAAAATCTAGAGGAGCCGAGCGTAAAGCGCGATGCAAATACGCCCGAGCGCGTAGCGCGAGGTGAATACATAATCGAGCCGCGCGCGAAGCGCGCCATGAGAATGTGCCCGCGAAGCGGGCAGATTTTTAATCCTTTTGGGTTGGCCTACCTGCGGTCCTAGCCGATGAGCTACCTGATAGGATGTGAATTAGCATATCTTCAGAAATCGTCAGACTCGTCAGGAATGGTCAGGATGTTCAGGAATCGTCAGAACTTCTGACCATTTGTGACGATTCCTGACTTTTTTTTTAGTAGGGGATAGGAATTTTAGTCAAGTTCATTTTTGTCGTAGAACAGAAAATCCCTGGGCCGAAATTTGACATTGTTGATCCAACTTTATCTCTGTCAAGGCTGAGATAAGGTTCTTACTAGATTGTCGAATCATTCAAATTGTGTCAAAGTAATGTACAGCAATGCTATGATTGATAATAAAATTTTTTTCTAGGAATAAAAATAAAACAAATTAATTCTCTATTAATTAAAACTAATGAAAAAGTATCATTATGCTTTTTCGAAATTTTTTACATTTAAAAATATTTCATCTTGTAGAGTTTAATTAAAAATATTTGACCATCAGATTTCTTATTTTCGCTCAGGCCATCTTCAAACTAGAAGATACTATTTTCAATGCTTAGAAATTTCCAACTTTAGACGCTTAAAATCCAAGAATTTATAATTTATCAATAATATAAATGTAAGTTATTCAAACATGAGCAATTTTTTTCATTCAGTAGGTTTCAAAATTTGTTGTTGAAAATAGTTGTCTCGTATAGACATGCGTTATCTCCTACGAATTAGCAAATAAAAAGCTGTACACATGTATAGTAACGGTTATAATTTCCAGATACTTGAAAAAATTCGCATTCAAGAAAATATTCAAATTATATGACAAAATTAGTTTTTTAAACATTTTGCTAACGTGCACAACCAAGGGGTTTATCAATCGATTACAAATTAATTACACTTTTCAGGATCCTCATACGCTACTGTTCGATTCCAAAATAATGAATGATTAACCAAATTTATTTGAAAAACGACAGTTAATATTAGGCTTGCCTATTCCCCTTTTTGGAGATTTCTTCTTTAATTTAATTAATTAACATTTAATTATTTTTATTTAAAAGTTTATTCTCCTTAATCGAAAAGTCTACTCTTATATTTTTTTATTTGTTATTCATCTTGTCTAGTTGAAAATTCTACTATGTGGTTCAGAAGTCTTTTGACGACAGCTTTTTTTAAATTTTTGGCTTATATATTGACCAGAAAAATAAAAAAATTTACAGAAACAGTTTCTGTATTTGCTAAGGCGATTCCAGCTACAAGAAACCGGAAAACACATGCTTGCAAAGATGGACGGGGAGTTTCCCCAAAAAATGAAGAGCGGGTTTCTTTTTTAACCCAGCCTATTCATAAGGTATCAATAGATGTTAGACAAAAATTAAATTTTTTTACCATTCGCGGAAAATTGTTAAAATTGAGAAAAACTGCATGAAAACTCGTCCTGCGAAGGATAGACGGTGAATTCTCGCTTGAAACGAAGAGGGGGTCATTTTTTTACCCCCCCCCCCCTTATTTAAAAGGTGCTATCAAGAGGTGCTAGAAAAAAATTCTCAAAACATCTTCCCATTTGCAGACAATGGTGAAACTTGAGAAAAAACTGCACGAAAACTCCTGCACGTAAAGATAGACTTTTGCCGAGAAAATGACCGCTGATTTGTTTCATAATTTAAAAAAATTATTTAGAGATCGCTCAAGGCCATTTTAGAGGAAAAATGTCTATTCTTGATTAAATTGACGCTATTTATTGATTATTCATCCCTGGCGTGTATGAATTGTGTTCTTTACATTTCAATATTACACTCAGATTTTTTTTCAGGCTTTTACAATTACATTAAAAGGTTGCTCAAGGTCATTTGCGCTATAAAATTTGGATTCAATTGAATTTTCTCTAGTTCCTTTTCGAGAAACAGTGTCAATTTATTCACTGCAGCAAAAAAATTATTTAAAAGGTTCAATAACTGTGTAATATTACTTTAAGGTCATTCAAGGTCATTTTACGAAAAATGGTCATTCTTTTTCATGGTAGTTACTTTTTTTTGAATTGCGCTTTAAATGAAAAATAGATAGCGTTTAAAACAATAGGATATCGCAGCTCTATTAACATATGATCAAGTTTCGTTGTCAAATTGTCATTACGAAGAATTAATTACCATAAGTACACAAGAAGGGGTAATGATTTACCTTTTAGAAAAGAAGGAGGAAAACTTAGTTGGCGATAAACTACCATCTAATATGCAAGTGTGAGCACTATTTTTTCATTATCACAATTTACAAAAAGCTCATTTTTTGCGAAATGACCTTGAATGTCCTTCAAATAATATGACAAACATTTATCAAACATCTTGACTTTTTTTTTGCCAACATGAATGAATTGACACTGCTTCTCTATAAAAAAAAAGAGAAAATTTCATTGAATCTAGATTTTGTTAAGAAAATGACCTTGAGCCACCTTTGAATGCCATTGTATAAAACTGGAAAAAATCCGAGTGCAATATTGACTTATAAGAACAAAATTCATACGAGTCAGAAATGAATAATCAATCAATAGCGTCAATTTAATTAGGAATGGACATTTTTGCCCTAAAATGGCCTTGAGCGACCTTTGAATGTTATTGTAAGAACCTGAAAAAAATCTAAGTGAAATATTGAATTGTTAAGAACAAAATTTATGCGCGCCAGAAATGATTAATCAATTTAATTATGACTAGCCATTTTTGCCTTCAAATGACCTCGAGCGACCTTTGAATTATTAATTATTATTATATTAATAGAGCTGCGATATCCTATTGTTTTTAACGTTGTCTATTTTCAATTTAAAGCACAATTAAAAAAAAAATAACTACCATGAAAAAGAATGACCATTTTTCCTAAAATGACCTTGAATGACCTTCAAGTAATATGACACGCAGTTATTAAACCTTTTGACTAATATTTTTGCCGGAGTGAATAAATTGTCACTGTTTCTCAAAAAGGAACTAGAGAAAATTCAATTGAATCAACATTTTATTAAGAAAATGACCTTGAGCAACCTTTTAATGTAATTGTAAAAGCCTGAAAAAAAATTTCATGCAATATTAAATTGTAAAGAACACAATTTATACGCGCCAGAAATGAATAATCGATAAATAGCGTCAATTTAATTAGGAATGAGCATTTTTGCCCTAAAATGGCCTTGAGCGACTTCTAAATATATTTTTTTTTTTAGTTCTGAAACAAATCAGAGGTCATTTTTCGGCAAAAGGAACAATTTTTAGGGTTGGCAAGTTGAATAAAAAAAAAAGCTGAAAAGAATTACCCTTATGTACAGGGTGTCCAAAAAGTAACGAAACACCTAAATAATTTTCCAGGTAAAATATTTTTCAAAAAGGTCAAGGTCATTCTTGGAGTAACTTTTAACGAGGAAGCCAGTGGTGACCTTGAATTTGACCTTGAGCTTGACCTTCAAGGTTATTTCAAGTTCAACTTTATTTTTTAAGTGGGAACTCCTATTTTTGAAAACGGCAATCGAAAGAGCGGGAAATTTCATGTCCAAACATGCATTCAGGTCATGGGTCAAGGGTGACTTTGAACTTCAATTTTTTTATTACAAATTTTTTTTCCACCTTGATGGTCAATTACAAGGTCAAATTTAAGGTCACCACTGGATTCCTCGCTAAAAGTTACTCCAAGAAGACCCCGAACTTTTTCGTAAACACCTGAGCCGAAGCAGTACAGATTGGACCCGACCCATACCTAGGTCAAGCGTAATAACCTTCAGCTTAAGTTCAACGTCATTCTCGACCCATGACCTGAGTACATGTTTTGACGTAAAATTTCTCGATCTTTCGATTGCTGTTGCCAAAAATAGGGGTTCCCATTAAAAAAAAGAAAGTTGACCTTGAAATAACCTTGAAAGTCAAGCTCAAGGTCAAATTCAAGGTCACCACTGGATTCCTCGTTAAAAGTTACTCCAAGAATGACCCTGACCTTTTTGAAAAATATTTTACCTGGAAAATGATTTGAAAATTTAATTTTTTTTATGTAAAAATGTAACTGTTCCCTGTTTTGTTATTTCTGGAAAATTTATGTTTCTGATTGAGGATTCCATTCTCATTTTAAATATCTCCTTTTTGTTGAGTTTAACTGGTTGAAACTTAATTTTTCAGACTGAATATTCAACTATTCCATTTTGGTTAAAAGATTATCCTTTTTTGTTGAGTTCAACTGGTTGAAAATTCGTTTTTTTTTCGTTGAAAAGCAATTTTTCAAACTCAAATTTAGCTATACCATTTTTTGTTTAAAACTGATCTTTCTTAGCTATAAATTCAAATATTTCGTTAAAGACTGAAATATTATTTTGAAAAACCGTCTTTTGGTAGAAAATTAATCTTCTTGTTGAAAATAAAACATTTTTTTAGTTCAAAAATTCAGCTAAATGGTTAAGCAATCAACTGATTTTTTGACAAATTAATTATATGGTTGAAAATTCAGCTCTCCGGTTAAAATATATTTTTTTTTTTTAACTTCAACTCTTTTGTTTAAAATTTGTCCTCTGGGATTGAAGATAATACTTTTTTTGCAGAAAAGTCACCTTTTGTTGTTGCAAATAAACTTTTTGGCTGAAATTTCAGCTGGCATCTAAGTTCTCAATAGAAATTGTTGATTTTTTATGGCTTTTAAAGCTAAAGAAAGGAAACTTTTATTCGAATCATTTTTGAAAATTTTCTCATTTTTGACACTTCGAATTATAATTGACTCAATTTTTAGAAGTACTGCTCTGGAATTATTACAATTTTGAAACATGGTCTAATTTCAAGCCCTTAGAATAGAACGTATTCAAATAAGCAATCTTCCAGTTGAGAATAATTTATTATACTACATTATTTTCAACTTACAATTGACAAAGGACCCCGCACCAAATGTACAGAAAAAAGCCTTATGATAAAAAATTCTAAAAAAAATTTTTTCTTGTATTTTCGAACCTGCAAACTAAAAATTCGAAAGAAAAA
>CAKNYM010033561.1:0-24983 GCA_932195095.1 Andricus curvator
AAAGAACCATGATCGTAGCTTCCGGAGCCTACAACTTCTCACAATATAAAAAAATGACACAAATGAGAGACTGGTAAAAAAAAATTTCAATTTTTACTTCAGCGAACTGACTCATCTTTTTGAAGTTCTAAATGAATGGCTAGCTAAATAAAATTGATTTCGGCATTCACTATTTTTATAAATTGAATAAAATTGTTTCGCGAGCTATCCTCTTCAGTTCTCTGCTAATACAAACTCATTTGCAGGTCGATCCTTGGTCCTTGTGTCAGCCTGCGGTGATAGAGAGGCAACAAATTTTCAAGTTTTATTTCCCGTGGTCTCTGCAATCGCCGTCTGCGAACCCCTGACAATTTGTGATATCACTTGCCTCCTGGTTTAAAAACCACGGCAAAAACCTTGGAGGGGGTGTTCGCGGCATTTTCTCTCGTCCTTAATGTCCTTCCTTCACGGCTCAATTCCCACGCTGGCTTCAGAGATTTTAGAATAAGGCCTTCCGTCTTCTTTCTCCGGGTTACGTTTAATTTCCACCCGGAATTCCCTCGTCCTCTTGAATTGGTACCAGATTGTCGATGATAATTGTCAAAAATTTTAAAACTTATTATCTCTTTTTTTTTGATTGTTTGAGATTTTGACTGACTGATTTTTTTTATTTTAAATTATTTAATTCGCATAGCCTCATTTTAAACTAAAATTACTTTTTATTTAAACTTATTAATTTAGACAAACATTTAAATTTAAGTAAACAAATTTCCCAAGCTAAAATACCTTTAATTTTCAATTTAAATTACTAACTAACTTTATTCTTTTTTGTTTTTAACTTTATTTTAATAACGATAAGTTTGAATTTATTTTTTTAGTTTTCTTAAAATTATTTTATTTACTCAACCAATTTTTAAAATCCAAATAAATCTCTATTTAACCAATCTTCAATTAATTTTAAAATGAACTGTATTCCTAAAGCTGAGGCCGCAAAAATTTTTCACAATTCCAATGGCCAAGTTGTTTTTCCTCTCACTTGGTTCGTTTAAATTCTATTAAAATTGTCTCACAAGAGTTTTTTTTGTTAAACAAAATTTTACACAAAGATCACTGTATCCTTTTTTTGGCACTGAGTATTTTCTTTTTTGTATTCCACCGCGACGAGTTTGTGGAATCCCATTTCTGACACCAGAAAAATATCCGGGATAATTTTGGCTCGAAAATTATTAATCTTTGAAATTTAATTATTAGTAATTAGTGATTAGCGAGTTCGTTCCACAACAAAGGTAAAAACCCTCCTGGTCCGGTCTCCGACTTGATGAAACCAACGATGAAACAAATTGTTCAGGTCCAAATATTATTATTATAAGTTCATTAAAATAACACTTCAATTCTAAGAAGTTCAGGTAAAAGTCAATTAAACACGAAGGTTGAGATTGAAAGTATCATATATATATATACTCTTCAAGTACTTTGACAAGGAAAAATTCTAAGTCCAAATTGACATAAATTCGGCGAGAGAAAAACACAGATTCCGCGTCGCGAGTCAGTCAAAATCTGATCTCGAAAATCGATGTTGCTTGCGAGCTCCCGGATCGCGCAGCGATCCATGAATCTCCCGCGCAATCCTACTCTCAATCATACTCATACTTCCAATCAATCAGAATTCAGATTTACACCCCCAACTTGACTAAAGCATGACCTAATTCCTCGTCAACACATGACGAAACCCCGGCCTAGTTCGCTTCCTGAAAAATGCCCAAACGCACAACTAAAGATCAGCTTAAATTCTGGTTCAAAATAGTTAATAACAATGTCTTCTTTATTTTATTAACTATTCTAGCACGAAATCTCGACGTTATCTTTTGTAAGTCTAACTAACCCTTTTTCCTAAGAACCCCTTAGAAATCATTCAATTTACGTTTCTTTCATACTTATTCCGCATTCTAAATTAGAGCTGAAAACAAAACCTGTAGCAAACAACATTCTTTTCCAATTACATGCAAATCCGTGGTAAGAATTCTTACCAAGCATGCGAAATCAAGCGCAACAAGTCCCTAGACTTCGATAAAGCCGGTTTCACACCCCTTCCCGCAGACGATAGCGATCCCATGGGTACAGGTGAATTCCCCCTGATGTTAATTCACAACACACAAACAACTCAACAACTCAAGCACAAAATCCAAACAATGTAAAAACTCAATCACACACACAATTACACTCTCACATGGGAAAACAACACACCCCTAACGCTAACACCCACAACATCAACACAAATGTTAAAAGTCCATACACACGCCTATGCTATTGCGACAAACAGAAAGGTCCATGCAAGGTCATGATCTAAAGAGACAGTGCCTCCGAGCGAGCGAAGGAGGATCTCAACCCCATGACCTACGGTAAAGCTTCCACTCTTCTCTACAAAGAAGCTGTGTTAAATGTAGATAGTCAGGGCTTTGGAAAATTATGCGTGACGGTCAGATCGTATAAAGACGCGAATAGAATCCTCAACGATTCTCAAACTTTAAAAAGTAAAGGGCTGTTTGCTTTTGTCCCAGCTAGCTTTGTAACCTGTCAAGGTGTCGTGAAGAACGTCCCCATCGAACTGTCAGAAAAAGAAATTCAAGAAAATTTAGAGATCCTTGGATACTTGAGAGACACGACCTCCGCGGTGAATGTTCGTCGTCTCAATAGGAAGGTAACTGACAAAGATACTGGCGCTAAATCAATTACCCCCTCTACCTCAATCGAGATTACTTTTGAAGGCACAACCCTACCTGATAAGGTTGCAATATTCAAGTCCGCATCAGCAGTTCAGATTTATACCCCACAAGTGAAAATGTGTCTCAAGTGTCTAAGGTACGGACATATTAGCACTAATTGCCGTTCATCTGCGCGTTGCAAACAGTGTAGTAGTTCGAACACCCACAGCGAACAGGAACCCTGTGCAAACGTGGACAGTGCCCCCAAATGCTGCAATTGCAACGGAAATCATCTTCCAACCTCGCAAAATTGTCCGGAATTGTTGTTCCAAAAACAATTTCGAGCCTATGCTGCCAAACTCGGAGTTTCTTTTGCCGAAGCAAAAGAGATTATCAGACCTAAAAAACAGTCCAGGAATGGACCTGCTTCCCGTCAATCCAGTTCTATTGTGAACTTCTCCGACCATCCCGATTTGAGCGAGGTCCCCGCTCCTTCATTGCTGGATCACGCTTACACCATCCCAACTCGTCCGTATTCCATAGCTATAGGTTCACGTCCTAAACCTCTTCCAAAATCGAACTCAAACAAGCCCCCACAAACATCGCAACCCAATCGGTCGTCTCCAAACTTCTCTTCCTTTCACAATAACGGAAGGACTCAGAGCTCCTTGCCAAATGGTTTTGCCTTGCATCGCCCAGCTTCTCAATTAATTAATAAACCCACTACCGACGCCGTATCCATAATCAGCAACCTAATCGAGGCTCTCACTGGTCTCTCCTCCATTATAACATCTGATATCTCCTCAAATGTAGAGGAAAGAGATAATTTTCTTAACCGCATCTCGAATAATGTTAAATCCCTCTCTAACTCTTTGCTTACATCCCAAAATAGAACCGGTTTAGCGGGGCAATCTGGCTCTGCGAATCTAAATAAAAAGTAAAACCTAGGGATATCAGAATGACTCAAATAAGTAAATTAAGAATTATGCAGTGGAATTGTCGCGGGTTATTAAAAAAGAAGGGAGACCTTCAAAATATCTCCGACGAATACGACATACTTTTACTTTGCGAAACATTTCTCAAACCTGACAAAAACTTTTCATTAAAAAATTTCAATTTAATCAGAGCTGACAGATTATCTAATAGAGGCGGTGGCCTCGCAATAGCCGTTACAAAAGGAATCAACTTCTTCAGAATCTCTATAATTTAACATTTGTTCTCAGCCGAACTCCTTGTTTTTTTATGGTTTATATATGTTTTATGTTTTTTTTGTAAATATTTTTTTTTAGTTATTTTACTCTTCTCAAATCAAAAGCAAAGACACATTTCACTTTTCAAATAGAGATTCAGCTCTGGGATGCAATTTTTTAGCGGTCTTCTTCCTCAGATGATCTTTTCCGAGGTGTATCATGAGTGGATCAGAAGTGGTTCACAAATAATGAGCGAGATCCAAATTTGTAGCTGTTCTCGAGCATTTTCGAGTGCGTTACTCTCTGCAAGATTTAATATCCTTATTTCTTGCTTCGTGAGCTTCTTCTGAGAGCAGCTGCGAAAGCGAGTTCCTCGAATTTTGAAGGTTCCAGTTCTCCACCAGATGCTAATGCCTGAAGGATTATGTACAAATTTTCTATGAGATCTTTATTAACACCCGTGATTTCTCTGACCTTTTCGAAGTTTTGAAAAAATGTTCTCGCAGTGTTGCGATCATTGGATGTACTAGATCCTTGTTTTGGAACATCTACAATTATCCCCAACTATGCTATTAACTCTTTTTAAATTTTGGCCTTTCTTGTTTGGAGCAGCGCCTTATTTATCCCTTTAGCTGCCCATTCTTTAAAAGATAATCTATATGCGATGTGTAAAATGTACTCTAAGAATCGAATCCATGCGTGTAGGGTTGACAATCCGAATTCAAAAACACTAACATCTTCTTATTTGGATTGTACCTTCTTAAGATCATTCATCTCTTTCGGACTTGCTTTGCAGACTAATTTATGATTGATCACAAAAGTTACTCAATTGTCTTCAACTACAGTTGAAACATGATTCTTTATCTGTTTATTAATATTTTTAAATACAGCGAAAGTTTTTTCTGGACTTTCTTTTGGGAATTCAAATCCTATGAGCCTGACAGTTTTTGGTGAAGAATGCTTTTCACTTTCCCAATATATTGTTGATTGTTCACAAGTATCCTGTACGCGAAGAGCAACCAAGGAAAGTAAAAAAAGGCTCGCATCAGAGTTTTTTCCGTCAGTGAACTTTTGCTTATATGTGGAGAGACCAGAAGTTCCGTCGAAGCCCCATTTACAAAATAAATCCAAACTAACTGGATTTTCAGATTTAAAATCTTCTGGAATTATACCTGGAATTTGAAATAATCTTTCTACAGTATGATCCAACAGAGCCTGTAGAGTTACATAGGCGCCTTTTTCATCTACCGTAATTTCAGTCTTCTTTGGGTAGCAGTTTTCTTTGGCAACTAAAAACTCGTTGTATGTAGGGTAAATATCCGCATTGTGAGTTCTAGCAGTTCTGCGTATTGTTTCATACTGAGATCTGGAGAACTTGGAATCCAACATTTGCGCTAGAGCTTCGTCCCTTGTAAGTGGTATAGGATGATTATCAGAACATTGTGACTGCGACTGACCCTGCTGATCATGATCTGAGCGTGTGACATTTGAATTCGATCTCTTTAAAATGTTTTCAACTGCAATTTGTTTGGAGCTTCCTGAAACATCTGAGATATTGTATTCAACTTTGTTCAAAAATCCAGATTGATCCAGAACTTTGTTTACTCTCCTTTTCTTCGTTCGAATAGAGCAATCCTCGAATTTTTTTACACTCTTTCGAGCATACTTCAGACCATCAATAGATGTATGTGGAATTTCAAAATCAGAATTTAACCAACATTCGTTTGGCTTAAAAAATTGTTCATTCATGTACAAAGCTGACCTCCATCTTCTTTTGGAATTCGGCATAAACCATCGAGTTAATTTGAAGTTTAAGGATCAAGGTCTTTTGTACTCAAATTGCACTTACATTTGACAAAATCGGATAATAAGATTTGCGGATCCAAATCCTTATTCTCAATTAGTAGATTGCACATTTCTTCGTTTTTTAAAGACATGTTCGACATTGCACAAGGAAAACAAACCTAAAGAATACGCATACGTATTAGCTTTTCAGAGTACTTTGTTTCACGATGCTTTTTTGTTTTTCCTCGTTTCGCATGGGCAGCAAACTTCACACTCGTTAAATCGTTTGTTAATCGGTTAAGAAAATAAAAAATTTGTATTATTACTTATAAGAATTAAAATAAATATGTACACAAAAGTTGTATTGATTGCTAATAATTGGCAACATCCTTCAGCAATTCACAGTGAGTGTTTGTCAAAAAATCAGTTTTTTGTCACAGAAATGGCTAATATAGTGCTTTCATTAATGTATTTTGAGCATAACAATTACAGTGAACAATTAAAAGGTAACATTGTAAACAATTTATTAACCATGAATCTTTACCAATACGGTAATTTGTTAATAAAAATTACAGTAAACAATTAAATGTAACATTTGTAACAATTTTGTATTCCTCAGACTTGAACAGCCCGGTAAGAAGAAAAGAATAGAGAAAAATTAAGATTTTCAGATATAAACAAAAGAGTGAGCATTATTTAATTTTTTTGAATGTGCTAATTTTCCATCGGGAGAAGTGCCCAACGAAAGAATAGGTCTATCTCCGAAACCGATTCTTTTCTATTTCCTTAACGATAGCCACTTGTGTTGTGTTCCATGCAGGCGAACATATTTTCCATTTTTTTAATTCCTCTTAATGCGAGCAGTAGACACACCTCTCATGGTTATTTTTAATTCCATACTTACATGTTGTGTTTTCGATTAATTTAATTCTTTCTAATCCGTCCACAAAATGTGTGCGCTTACATGGTTTCTATTCCTCCGTGTGCAACATAAGTTTGGAAATTTCAATTTTTTTTGTCATGGTTATTTTTAATTTCATTCTGATATGCTTCATTTTCGATTATTTTAATTCCTTCTAATCTGTCTACAAAATATCTGCACTTGCATAGTTTCTATTCGTTTTTGTGGAATATAAGTTTGGAAATTTCAATTTTTTTGTCTACCATAACGGTGGAGTGATTTTAATAATAATATTTTATATTGTCTTAACTTTTCATCCTTTATCTATACCGTTTTCTGCTTACCACTTTTTTTCTGTATTTGATTTTGAATTTATGGTCTACGTTAAATTTTTGCAAGTTGGCCACTAAACATCTCCTCTCTCCTCTCCTAAACCCTAAAATCGATTTCAGATGTTTAGCAGTCAAGCTGCAAAAATTTAACCTAAACCAAAAATTCAAAGTAAAAAAAAAATGGTAAGCAGAAAATTAAAAAAATTTGGGTTTCGACTATGCTGGACCAATATCACTGCAATGTTATATAGATCGTTTTTTTGACTCCGTATACTTTTTTTGTGTGACTGTGCAATCCATGCAAATTTGCACAGCAGTAGTGCGTGTTCCAAGCCAGATTTCATATGAAATCAGTCAAAATATGTTTCTGTTCCATAGATTAATAAAAAATTGTTCACATAATTTACCCAAATACAATACTTATTTATTTTAAAAAATGCATTTATTTCAATTCACAGTTTCGCCTTAAAAGTTACATTATTCTATTCCTTTCTATTCTTTCTTTGACATTTCTCCACTTTTTAATTCCTTCCAATACGCTTCCATTAAATTTTTCCAAATCGATTAAAAGGAATAGGTTTTGTTTTTTTTTCTACTCGTTGGTGGAACTTTCGATGAAGGAAAACTCACGTATTAATGGGAATTCAGATTCTGAATTTTTTTGAATTCTTCTAATCTTACCTTGAGTACTGTATGATTATAAAAAAAAAATCGACAGAAAACTTCAAATTTGGACAATTTGTTTATATAATTTGTTAATAACAATTACAGTTAATAATGAAAAGGTTTAATTTATATTACTGTGATATTCATTTGTCCATAATAGTATCGTGTGATTGGAAAACAAAATTTTGTGTTCGGAAAATGTACATTTTGACGATATGTTCACGTATTTTGTTTATAACAATTATAAACATTCATTTTTACTGCTTTTTTTATTATATAGTTCTCTGTGTTAATTTCTTTTGTTTTCAATAACAAAAAAAAATTTCCGTTGATAAAAAAGGACAAACCACATATTTGTTTATAAAATTTAATTACAACAAATGTTTTGTTTATTAAACAAATTATTTAAATTCGGTGAATATTTATGCATGCATTTTCGACGATTTAGGGTATAGTTTCGTTGTTTGCACTTCAATAAAATATAATAATTTGAAATTTCCTATTTTTTCCGCCATATTTATTAACACAGCAATTTGTTTAAACAAAAAATGAAGAATCGCTTTCCTTGCGTTTATCGCGAATTTAATGCTGTGTATTTGAAAAAAAAAAACTTAAAATCGGGTAAAAATTACGACCTCTGGACGAATTTGACCGTGAAAATCCATTTCTGGACCACTGTGCGCCGACCCATCCGTTCATATCTCCTAGCAGAATTATTCTTTCACCTTGATCGCAAGTACTTATTGTATCATTTAAAGTGTCCCAGACAGCGTCTTTAACTTCTCTCGGATCGCTATCAACTAGGCCGTAGCACGCTATGATAGATAATCTTCTGATTCCTACCTTCATTCTATCCCTAAACAATCTGGGAGATACAAAATCATGATCTTTGAGATGCTGTCTTGCTTTTTCATTCATAATTAAACCGACCCCTTGACTACCATGTGATTCACTGCCTACTCCTCACCATATTTCAAAACCGCCTTTTAACATCCCATTTGCTATGTTAGTAGTAAGGCATCACTTCGACCAGACACCCCTTCCACTACTCCTTACCCCCCTTACCGCACTATGGCGCCCCCCCTCGCCCATAGGTAGTGTGTCTATGAAGAGTTGACGCCCTTCACTTTATATGCCCTTAATTATCTTGCTCTGATGGTTACGTACTTTCCCTTTCACCTGAGCTAGATCACATAACGCTGAAGAGTCGACCCGAAAAATACAGCACGTGCGTGTATGAAGAAAATTCGGGGCCTCGTGTGCCCCGTGTGCCCTTCACGCTATATGACCTAAATTATTTTGCTCTACGGGGGACACTTTCCCTCTCGTCTCGGCTAGATTATATATTGCTCAAGAGTGGACCCAAAAATAGAAAGATTAGAAATTGTTGGTTTAATGTGATTCTTTTTAGAATATTCTTCACAGTAAAAGTCATGTGGGTCAGCAATGCCTAACCGATATATTTAAATATTTCTACCTATATACTAGAGGCGGAGATTTTTAAATAAAAGCATAACATTGTACATTTCATTTTAGTCACATTTATTGATTAAAATAGTTTGAAAAGAAAAATAGAATACACATAATGATCAGTATATATTAAATATAGTTGAAGTAGACGTATGCAATGTAAAACATTTCCATAATGATACAACATCGTTAGTTGAACGTGATTCTTGTTAGTACATTTTTTCGTACAGTAGAAGTTACATGGGTCAATAATACACCACCAATCTCATGATAAATAATGCCAATATAATAGTCATTGAATTTCGACGATAAATGTTCATACATTAGATTCTTAAACTCGTCACACTTTTCGTGGTTCATTAACTCAAAAATAAGATTCTCAGATGGTTCGACTATCTTCATAGAAATACAATGTTCGGTTAACAATTTTACAATCCGTGACATACAATCCTCTACCAAAATACGTAAAGCTTGAAGCATTCCAAAAGCAGGTGTTTTGTCAAAAAGAATAGTCTTTTCACCAAAGGACGTCGTGAACTTCACTATGTAGTCATTAATCTCGAGTGGTTCCAGCTCTGACATTGAATAGCCCCCAGATTTAAAGTAGGTACTTATGAATTTAAATTGTTGCTGGAATTTGGACCATGTTGCCGCTCCAAATGTGATTCCTTGTAGCTTGTTAGACACAATTTTTACAATAGGTTGAAAACTGCCATCTGACTGCACTTCCAGACCACCAATAGCGTTTTTACTGCATGAGTTATTGAGTGCGTACAGTGTGGTTAAAATGAGATGTTTGTTTGTCTTGAGTGATGCATCCACTTCCGTCATATGAACTTTTTTTTTAGTACTAGTAGTAGAATTAGTAACAGTGAAAGAGGAAATTTCTGCTCCTTTTTCAACACCAGTCATAGTTTGTGACATTGTAGGTACTGCTTCAAAGATACAGAGAAACTGATTCTTAGCTGACTACTCAGAGATCTTAAGTACAAGGTAATAGAGACATTATGGGGTGGGAGGAATACAAGTCTAGACACGATTCATAAGTGATGGTTGAATATCATTGGTTCAAAATAAAAATAGTGGAGATTAAAATATCAAATCAGAATAATGCTTTAATAATTAATTATCTGTATGTGCTAGTTTTTATATAGGTCAAATTCATACCTGGCATAGGGAAGTGTGGGTGCGAGTGAAATACTGTTAGATGTTGTATAAGAGTATCTCTTTTACACTCATGGGTATGAATGATATGAATTGAACCTTACTGTATAGGTATAACTCTATGATCGAAGCAAATGTTTAGAATTTTTCATTTTTAATCTTCAAATCACAGTGACACTTTCATAACGAAAACCAAATCATGAATAATGACACAGTGGGTGAAGAAGAAGGCTATTCACAGGTTTCAAGGTCTAAAGATCAGTCGAAAAGATTTTCAAATAGAAAATTCGTGAAGGCGTTATGGTAATGGGCCCCATTCCAGAATGGACATTAGATTTGAGTATATGCCGTTACCCATGGGTTTGAAAGGAAAAGGTCTTTTTGGTAGAAGTGTTGAAATGATATAGGAAAAGTGAAAGGGTCATAGGTAATAGTGTTCTTCCGTAACATTTTTCCAAAGGTTTCATTTTCGGTGGAACGTCAGTCTTAGCTATATCCCAGCTAACCTGTTACTATCGTGAGAAGTTCCTAAGTGATCACATGTTATGAGAGAAATTGTTACTCGTATGTCAGTTTCCTAGCTGGTAACGGGATCTGTTACCTGCCAGACTAGTAACATGGTGGTAACAGCCGACAGCCATCTTAAACTTTGTGCGCATGTGCAACGAATAAGCATTCATTGGTCCTTGATTCCCCGCACAATTTAAAAGTGCAAAATTAATTATAATTGCCGGTAAAATAATCTCAATTACACAGAAAAATTGTGGAATTTAAAAATCGGTACAGAATATCTATAAGCGTAAATATTTTAATAATTTACAATGAATATTTATTCTTACAAATTTTAAGGTTAAAATGTAAAAAATCCATCCCGGCACAAAGAAAAATTTGTTTTTTAAAAATGTATTACTTTTTATTTTTGATGTGCTACTACAAGCAGTGTATAACAAATAAATTTTCAAGGATTTTAAAGAACCCTGGCGGACCGAACGAACGGAGCGGATACGCTACAGCGTATCCTTATAGTATCCACATCATATCATCTCCGTATCATGCAAGAAAAACTCATTAAAAAAGGAATATGAAGGTTTCATTTGTTGAAATTCGGATTCTACGTGAAATTTTGCGTTAAAAGGTCACGGAGTAATCGCAATAGTTTTTCTTGCAACATTAAAAACTTTAAAAAAATATAATACTTATCGATAACGTGGGCTGAAGGCGACTTCGAACGCATCGTCGACAGATAACGCCTATTAACTGCTACTGAACGAAGATGCGTTTGAAGTCACCTTCAGCGCACTTTATCGATAAGTATTATATTTTTTAAAAGTTTTTAATGTTGCAAGAAAAACTATTGCGATTACTCTGTGACCTTTTAACTTAAAATTTCACGTAGAATCCGAATTTCAACAAGTGAAATGTTAATTTTTCTTTCTCAATGAGTTTTTCTTGCATGATAAGGAGAGGATACGATGTGGATACTATAAGGATACGCTGCAGCGTATCCGTTCCGTTCGTTTGGTCCGCCAGGGAAGAATTAAAAAAAAATTAGATAGTTAAGTAAAAAACAATATATTTGAAAAACTGTGATTTTATTTTATAAAATTAACTTGATATATTTTCAATTATGCTGTATTTACTAGAACAGAATGAAAAGTAATGGGAAAAATTATTAAATTTATAATTTGTAAGTATTCCCTTCATCTTTGGCTTCTGCTTATTTTTTGTAGATTTTTGATAGGTTTACAGTCATTGTGATCTCTTATCGAAGAAAAATCACTAATGTGGCAGGTACTGATGATAATATTCGACTTAACTCGACTGGAAAATGTAACTTTCAAATATACGATGAAATTATTTTATAATTAATCTTTTTTTAATAGGCTATTGCATTAAAAATCTGATGATGAAAAAATGTGCTTTTCTAATATGAGTAAAAGTAATTGCTATAGATAAGAGTATATTTAATAAAAGGGGTGTCGATTCTCAAGACGATTTCAAATGTATTATTTAATTATAATTTCCTGAAAAGGCAAAAATCTGATCAGTATAAGTTCTAAAACCCAAAATTTTGAATCTGAATCATTCATAATTGAAAGATGCAAAACAAAATAACGTTTAAAAACAAAAGTTGTAGATTTAATAATCCCTTAAATTTTGGAAATTGACTAGTTTTTACGTTAGACAATATGAAATTTTTCAATTAAAGTGGTTTCAAAATGAAAATGTTTGAAATTAAACACCGACATTTGAAATCAGTCGAAATTAAATAAAATCCATTTTTTTCGTTTGAAAACTAAATTTGAAAATAAAAAATGTTTTTTTAGTCTTTGATATTTTAAAACTGTTTTTTTGTTGTTGTAATTAGTATTATTAAATTGGTTTTAAAAAATTAGTGTAATAAGTGTAATTTCTAAAAGCACAAAATTTTGAATCTGAATAATTTAAAATCGAAAGATTCAAAATTATAATATTGTAGACTAAAATTCATTTAAAAAATAAAATAGATTTCTGAATATTTCTAAGCAGTATTGATAAAAGAGACAATTTTAATTGTAAAAAACCTACTAAAATTGGAAAATGATTCCGTTCTTAACATTTTGCTACCTCGCCGGTAGGGTACCCAGACAATTACCGGTACTGACAATAAGATTTCTGGCAAAATTTAAAATCATTCAGGTTTTATTTTGAAAGAATTACTTTCAGTTTTGAAGCTTCCACAATATGTCGAAAAAGAATCTGGACAATAGATATTCAGAAGTTTTGAAAAGATTGGAAATTAATTTAAATCTTGAGAATTTTGAAATGTTTTAAGATAATAAAAAAATTCTTAATATTCTAGCAGAATTTCAAATGCTTTTTATTTTTGAAAATTAATTCTCAGAGAATATTTAGAAAGATTTAAAACATTTTGAACGATTTCAAAAATTGTCAGAAAAGCATCTGGCAGATTTTAAGTCAATTTTTTTAATTTTGCAAAATTAAAAAAAAATTGAATAATTTTAAAATATATTTAGAAGGTGTACAAGTTTTGAGAAGACTTCAAAATATTTTCAAATTTGATAAGATTAATTCAAAAAATTAGTTTTTAAAGAAAATTCCAACAGATTTTAAAAGGTTTCTAAAAATGTGGAAAAAAATCTGTGAGATTTCAAGGAAGGTAGTTTTTTTAATTCTGAAAGATTTTTCAAAATTTAAGAAAAAATTTAAGCTTGTTTAAAATATAATCAGGAATTTTAGAAGTTTCGAAGAGATTAGAAATATTTGAAAAGAGTTCTTAATAAAATAATATTGATATAACTTAAAAACAAACTGATAATACTTATTTCCTGGGTCTCTTTTGCACGGTGGTCAATACAATTTAAAAACACTTTAATTATAAACTTTTAAAATTGAAATTAAAATTTTTTTATTTATAAATGAAAGCTATTAACACGCTTTGATTAACAAAATTTTAAATAAATGCATTTATACTGCAAAATAATTTTTTTTCAACTTTGCACAGTTCAAAGATTCAGTTAAGAAAGTATGAATCCACGGTATCATTCTTAATGCTGTCAATTAAAGAATGAATCATTAAATTTGCGAATTTTTTTCAAACTGAACACTTTTTAAATTCGAGTTTAAATTAAAAATTACATCATATTTTAAGTAGTTTCAAATAATTATTAATTATTGATTGAATTATTGTTAAATTTGTATTCACACATAAAAATTTGTTTATGTCTTAAAATATTTTTAATAATTCCCTTAAAATTATATTTTCCAAATAAAAAATAATTTTTTGAGGAATATCTAGAACAAATTTTATCATCTTAAAACCTTTCCAAATTCTTAACAAACTTCAATATTTTCTTTCAAAATCTTTCAAAATCTATATTTTGTTAAAAAATTTTTAAAATCTTTTCCAATTTTAAATTATTTTGGAAATTTGTTTAAGACATTTGAATATTTTTTAACGGATTCGAATATTTCTTAAAATATTACAAAAATTCTACAAAATTAAAAGAATTTGCTTGAAATCTTCGGGATTATTTTTTGACAATTTTGTGAATCTTTTGAAATCTTTCGAAATATTTTGGTAAAATTAATTTTTCAAAATAAAAAATAATCTCTAATTTCCCTAGGAATCTTGAAAAACTTTTTTCTTGCAATCTTTCACATTTATTTTTAAAAAGCTTCTAATTGCTGCATAGTGCATATTGTTATGGATAAAATACGTATTGTATATGCTATGTATATATTTATTATAGAAAACTTAAACTTTTGAAGGCAGCTTTGTAGTTTCAACATAATAATAATAACACTTCGCATATAAAAAATTTATTAGAAGATAAATACTTTATTTAATTATTTGAAATTCAATATTTCATTTTTATTAACATTTATTTACATTATGGTTCTAACCTATAACATTAGAGGTTAGAAGTGGCTTATGCCATTTCGTTTTCGTAAAGGTTTAGCTCAAAAATCTCGCTATTTCGTTTATAAAATATGTGTTCATACGTTTTTTAATCAAGTTGGAAGTCTATAATATTATATCACTTTCCCGGAAATTATTAATCACTTAATTATGTCCTATTCTAACATTTTTGCAAGTGTATTAATAATTTTTATTTCGAAACGCTGGATATTTTGAGGTTAATCTGTCATTGTACGTTGTTTTCCCAAACATCACTTTGTTACAAGCATGTGATTACTCTGACGAGATAATGTTACCGGCTTCGCTTGTAACATGTTACTGCTTTGAGTGGGAAACATATTGTCACTGGATGACCATCAAGGAAGTCACTAGTGACTGGTTTTCTGAATCTTGTTACAAGCATGTGACTACTCAGGCTGGTATCTGTGTTAGCTGGGATGCTCTAACGTGAAGCACGGTCGACGGTAATTAGTTTTCACAGCGTATTTTGTACAATTGTTGAGTGTGATAAATTGAACTGTGTTCTGTGAGGAGTTTATCAGTGTTTTCACAGTGTATTTTGTGGAGTGTGGTAAATTAAACTGTGTTCTATGAGGATTTTATCAGTGTAGCTCAAAGTTATCAGTTCAAGTGAACAATAAGCCCGATAATGTCGATGGATAACCAAGCTAACCAGAAAGCAATTACTCATCCGAGGGAGGATGACAGACTGTTTCTTATTGCCACGTTAGAAGGATACATCAGCCAATGTGATTCACTGGGGCGACTTGATGACGTTGTGCAAACAGCCATACAAAGGAAGGACGATATACCTTTACTTATGGTATTAAGGAAATATTTGAAAATGCAGAGATAGACGAACTCTGCAATAAATAATGTACAAGCCATCATTGGTAAGTAAAACTCTTTTTAATTTTCATTCATAAAATGTTTATAAAAGTAAACATTTCAAAATAGTGTGCTGATTTTTTGCTTCTCTTTTTGTTAAAGCTTAAATTCAGAGCGTTAAATCCAGAAAATCTTTGGAAGCCGACGTTCTGCATTATCAACGAATTAGGAATCAGGCGGAGGCAGATTCGAAAGAAAAACCCGCAGAATGAACTAAAAAGAGGGATCATTCTGATTCAATGGTGGAAGCGGGTTGCTCAAAGAAGCAAAAAAGCTCACAAGAGTTCATATTAGGTGAGGGAAGTGTAGCACGGGATCCTAGAGTCAATAAGAAAAATAATAAAAGTAATATAGATAGTAATATAGTAGTGGAAACTGATGACGACGAGACGAACTTTGACGAGGCCATTGTTCCAGATTCGCAAATAAAAAAAAAAAATTAAAAAATATGAGGAACTTGTACAAGAAAATAGACGTAGGCAACAGGATAAGAGGGAAAAAGTTAGACAGGAAAAAATGCAAGAAAAATTAAAAATTAAAATAGCTAAAGAAAGGGAAATAAGATTAAAGAAAATTGCACAAATTAGAGAGGCAGATTTGAAAAAGGAGCGCAAATTACAAAATGATAAAATAAACAGAAAGCTTGCAAAGCAAGATAGATTGAAAGTAGCAAAAAGAAAGCAGGATGAATTCAGGGCAAAGATGGTTGCAAAGGAGAATCTCGAGGAGATTCAGAAGAAACAAAGGAAAGTTCTTCAGGAAGTACGAAAGGAGCAGAAAATGCGTAAAAAATGGATGGATCTACATCTGAATTAAAACGAAAAGGTAATATAAATTATATCTATATATAGACATAACTTATATATTCCTAAACTTTCGTCTACAAAATAAAAATCGATTTTAAAATGTTTATTTTTTCAGAAAATCAAAATTGTGGGAAAAAAACATCGACTCAAGTAGGGTCGAATCGGAAACAGACCCCAAATGATGTGACAGCAGCTCCAGCCATGAGTACGATTGCAGGCCCATCCAGAGCTATGGAGGCTAGCTCATCTTCCACACTCATCTCTCATGGCCAGCCGATGGCTGATGAAGCTGTCGGAATTCTCTCAGAAGATTTACATGATGCTCAACCACAAGGTAGGAATGAGAGTAACATTTTAGCCCCCTTTATAATAAAAATAGACGAATGTGACCAATATGTGAGAAAATTCGACACAAATGGGCGAAAATTAACTTTTAAAATTGTACCTCCTGGGGAGAATAATCCTGTTCTTTGGTTGGAATTAGCCTTTTTAGAGTTATATAATTATATAGTTTCGTGGTGTAAGGAAACAGATTTAGTGGGCATTGTGTTTGGATCGGATGCGTTTAGCAAAGGAGTTGCCTGGAAAGCCTTTTAACCCCTTAAATATCTGCATTTCGAAGACTTGTGGAAATTAGTAGAATCAGTAGTTAAAAGTGCCATAAGTTTTAATATTGATGACACCTTTGTAGTAGAGATTACGCGGGTAAGCGTAATAGCAGGAAAAGGCCGTGTGAAGCTAGCAAGCAAAGTTTTTAAAAAATCAGTTTATACTATAGCTAACAAGAATAACACATGTCTACCACAGGCTATCGTAGTAGCGATTGCGAACGCAAATCGTCAGTCTGATCCAAATAATAATAATTTTAAAAAAGAGTATAGAAGTAAAAGCGATAGGGATAAGTTCAAAGCACAAATTAAGGCAGCTGAAAAGCTAACTTGACATGCTGGTGTGATAATACCAGACATTGGATGTGGCCTGCCTGAGTTGATTTCATATCAAAAATATCTGGCAAAAGCTCAGATTGTAATAACTGTTTTTAATTTTAAAGATTTCGGGAAAGGGAGAGATAAGGCTATTTACGAGGGTAGTTCGGAAATAACAAATACAGGTAGTGAGATCAAGCACAATATTTATTTACTTTATGAAGGTCATCCAAATTTTCATTATAGTGCTGTACTAAATTTAATTGGGGCTGGCGCAGCACAGAAGTTTTGTATACCGTCTAATTGTCGACGGTATTTTTATGGAGTCGAATGTTTCAGGAAACATTTACTTTCTAATTCACACTCTACAGGTAAAAGTATTTGATCAGTATTGCAAATCTGCAATGGTTGTTCAAAGTTACTTAACTCTGAGAAAACCAAGAAAAGGGAGGCACATAAATGTGGCTTCTCTGATTGCGCAACGTGTAAGAAACTTTGTCCAATCAATCATTTTTGTTTTATGACACCCCTAGAAATTAAAAAAGATAAAAGAGGACAGCCAAAAACTAAGAAAGTGGCTTACATTTTCTATGACTTCGAGACACAGCAATGTGAAGAAGTCAAAGGTGACGAATCAACAAATATTCACAAACCTAATTTGTGTGTAGCACAGCAAGTTTGTGAAGATTGTATGAACGATCCGGATCCGAACGTAAAATGTCAATGGTGTGGTGTGCGCCAGTATATTTTTGATAAGGATCCTGTGGCTCAGTGCACTGAGTTCGCTATTCGTGATTTGAAGCATTTTTATGAGACCGTTTGCATAGCACATAATGCGAAAGGTTTCGATGCGCAATTCATTCTTAGAGAACTCATTAAGAATAGAGGTACTAATGAACCGCCAGAGCTTATTTTAAATGGTACTAGCTATATGTAGGTAAATTACCGGCTAAACATTTTTACTCCCCAGATACGATGTCCTTAGACGGTCGTAAAGATTTTGACAAATGTTGATCCGTTTGTCGAAAGTGTCACCATTGCATCAGCTTGCTCAGTAGTTTTTAGGAAAAATGATTTAAAGTCCGACGTAATTGGTGTCCTACCAACTGGGGGTTATAGCTTAGCAAATAAACAGTCGAAAACAATAACAATAATAATAATGATTCACCGATTATACCATGGATACCTGGTGCAACTACACAGACTCCTGGAAGCAATCTTGGTAGATTAGATTCTGAAATGAGTCGAATCTTATTTTCGCCTTTTCCGTACGATGAACGTGAAAGGTGAAAAGACTACAGTCAAGTGCTGAAAAAATTTCTCTTTTTTGTCGATAAAAATAGGAAATTAACTGCTGAGAAAATGGATTATTCTGAAAATACAGATGATGATTCCCATGAGTTTATGCCTATAAAGGATATTATAGCTAATGTACCTAAATCTTTTCGATCTAAAAGTACGTTATTACTCAATCACCTAACAAAACCTGACTTTGCCGACAGAATAAGATGGGATAAATATGGCTCAGTTATCATTGACGGAAAACATATTGAACATTCAAACAGCTCGTGAAAAATCATGAATATTGAACTCAAGCTAAGCAGATACAGCGCGACATCAACTACCGATTAAAGCAAGAATCACTTATAACAGATGATGAAACTACTGAGGATGAGGCAAGGATAAATAAAACTCTTACAACTCCTAATAATTCAATTCGTGAGAGGAGTCGCAGTAGAATTAGAAGAAGTAGCCGTCGAGAGAAGGTAAAATCTGGTTCAGGAATGCTAACCAAGTGGCAATCTTTTATCCTAAAATGAAGCTACTTGAAGAAATATACTACAATCCAGGTCATCCTGCTTCCTACAGCGGAGCAGAAAAATTAACTCGTGCTGCACGTGGTAAAGTATCACGCACACAAGTACTTGATTGGCTGAAATCTCAGGACGCATTCACTTTACACAGGCCTATTCGACAAAATTCTTAAACAGCTCATTACACAGTTTCCAATTTTGATGAGGTTTGGGAATGTGATTTAATTGACATGCAAAGTGTTTCTACTTATAACGATAATTACCGTTATCTCTTAGTAGTGATTGATATCTTGAGTAAATTCGCCTGGGTTGAGACACTTCGAAATAAAACAGCACTGGAAGTTAAAAATGCTTTTGAACGTATTTTACAAACAAGTAATCATCGTACTCCTTTCTGTTTACAATCAGACAAAGGAAAGGAATTCTTAGGAGCTTCTTTTCAAAAATATCTGACTGATATACCATTAAGCCATTTCCCTTTCGGCGAGCCTCAAGGGGTAAGCGTGACACTACCCGATTCGGGTAGTGTTTCTAGGTGGATAGTTTCTTGTAGTAAATAACTACAAGTGTGGGCTCACCACACCCACCACAGTCAACAGCAACGCAGTAGTATCAGACGGTCACCCATCCAAGTACTAACCGCGCCCAACACTGCTTAACTTCAGTGATCTAACGGGAACTGGTGTTTCCAGCGTGGTATGGCCGTAATGGGATAATGGGATAAAATTCCGCGTAACGCGGGGTCCTAACGTTAAAGCAGCCGTAGTCGAACGTTTCAACCGAACACTCAAGGAACGTATGTGGAGCTATTTTACACACAAAAATACTCGACGATATATTGATGTTTTACAACAAATTGTGAGAGCTTACAATAATGCTAGACATTCTAGTATTAGAATGACACCGTCTAAAGTTAATTTATCGAATGCAGCCGAAGCTCGAGCAAATATTCAGTGACGTTTTTGTAAAGAAAAAAAGTCCAAAAGAAAGCCTAAATACAGTGTTGACGACAATGTCAGAATCAGTCGTGAGAAGGGTGTCTTTGAGAAAGGTTATCAGTCTGGCTGGAGTAAGGAATTGTTTGTTGTAAGGAGGGTCATTACAGGAAGAAGTCAAGCACCTTACATGTATGAGTTGAAAGATTTAGCTGGAGAAGTAGAAGGTGTTTTTTACGAACAAGAATTGACTGGTGTCAAAAATAAAAACATTGAGGAGGACGAATTTCAAATTGAAAAAATATTACAGACTAAAGGCAGGGGAAACAAAAAACAATTTCTTGTCAAGTGGGTAGGTTATCCTGGCAAATTTAATTCGTGGATTCCAGCCTCAAATTTAAAAAACTTGTAAAAATGAATATCGATCAATTTTACCTTATTTTACCAAGCAATAGTAGTATGCAATATTTTCCCCAGAATACCACTTCCAATTTCATAACACAACTGCCACATGAGATTCGTCTACAAGGACAGTGGGTCGTAGCACTCAACGAAATACAACTTCCTCGTACATTTCTTCATGTGAGACAAGATGATTCATTTGAAAATCGTATTGTCCTTATGAACAGTGGGGCTGCAGGATATGAATATCCACAATATGATGGTAATAGTAAAAATAGATATAACACAAATATAACGTACCTATTAGTATGAGAATTGATGAAATGACTGCTGAAAATATGGGTGATAACTTAGAAGATGCAATAGATCTTATTGTTCTGAGAGAAAAGAAGAAGGATGAAGAAATGTCTCTTACGTGGAAAAAACCTCTTGTTAATTTCTTTCAAGCTGGTCTTTATGCAAATATTGTGTCTCTTTTAAATAATCTAAACAGTCTTCCAGAATTAGGTCAGCATATTAAATTTAAATATGACAAATTCAAAAGTAGTTACGTAAGTATACAAAAACAGTGTGAAAAACTATGTCTGACTGATCACCATTTTTTGGTACTTAGTGATAAATTATCACGTATTCCCTGGAGGAAAAAATTCTCTGCAAATTCTCTGCAAATTACTTCATAATATCCCTGCAATAGCTCTGCAAGTCCTCTGCAAACGTCTCCTGCATTACTGCTTAAATTGAAACACTTTAGCATAAATGCAGAAGAACTCTGCATTACTCTTCATCAAAAAATGGTCTGCATTCTCATGCATTTCTCAGCGAGTTTTCTGCAAAGAATATTCGCAAATACTCTGTAAAAGTATCTGATTTACTGTTTAAATTGAAGCACTTCAGCCAAAATGCAGAGATGCTCTGCATTACTCTGCGGCAGATCATTCTCTGCATTGTTCTGAAAAGGTTCGTAGAATTCTTAAACGGGACAGTAGTTTTAGCAACATTAATCTTCAAAATTTGCGAAAATAAAGTCCGTTAAAAACAAAAGTGCGCCGTCGTTTCCAACACGAAAAAAAAGATTCCGATTTATATGGAGGGGCGGCTTTCACATTTAACCCACTTTTGTATATCAGAAGGAAGGAAGGAAAGGACGGACGGAGGACACACGAGAAACACATTCTTAACTTATTGTAAACACATAGCCTAACCTAACATATATATACTATATATATAATGCACGCAACGCACTTCCCTAACGCAGAATATCGCACGCTGGGGGTATCGGTCGAAATGGTCCTTATATACTAACCAAGAAAATTCTTACCGCTTGTGAGAAACGACCAGTGCCGTACCAAAAGTTTTTGGTGGCCCGAGTTTATTTAATTTTCTTACTTGAGCCGGGATATTTTTCTAACATTTGTCACAGAAATGTTGTATAATAACTAGGGGAGAGTTGGGTATAATAGCTGGCTTTGAATTAAATGTCCTATAAATTATAATGTGATTTTGATGTGGTGCATTTTTTAAGGTCAAGCTCATATTATCGGCGAACACGTTTTATTACTCAAATGCTGGTTTATTTCAAGAATATGAAGATTTTAGAAAAAATCAGCACAGTTTTGTAGAAAAATAGATTATATTCGACGGTATATAAACCCAAGAAAATGTTATTGTTTACACTTTTTTCCCAATATTACTGAAAGAGTGGTCAAAAATATTTCAACCTAGTACTAAATATTTGATGCAAAAATGTTGTATCTTTTACCCTATCTTGAGAAAAAAAATGCAAATTGCATCATTATGAAAATGAAATGATTCATTTTTGAATTAATGAAAAAAATGTTTAATATGAAATATTTGCTTTTCAAATTAAGGATCACACAAAAAAAAACATACAAAAATTATAAGAAAATTTAAAAAATGTATGGATAAAAAATCTGCTATATATGCGTTGATTAAAAATAGTATAACAATTATTAAAATAAATACTAACATGAATAAAAAGTAAAGTATGAAAAAAAACTTCTCATTGAAAATTTGTCAGAACAAATATATAATTTGATCTGCTTTGATGTTCACAAAATTACGAAGACAATTTTTGGATTGTCCGATTGAAACTTTATAAACTATTTTCAATTTTAAAATAATTTAAAATGAATAAACTCATTATCAGATTCTTCTATTCAATTTCAAATTACACATGTTCAAATATTGTTTCAGTTTCAAATACTCCATTTTAACCCATTGCGAATTAAAATTTTCCTGCAAATCTCGGTAAGACCTTGTTTGAAGAGAAATTGTAGGAAAAAGCAGAGCTTCCCTGCATTTGTCTGCAAATGTTTCTCTCTACATGGTAAGGTAAACGTCCCAGTAATCCCCGCGGTCCCAGTAATCGCCAGTTTTGAAGTGTAAACGCCAGAAGTAAGTATTTTCCGCATTAAAATACATTCCTAAAATATTTTTAAGTAAGTTTGAACAGTGCTTGTCATGGAAACCAAATTAGTTTTTTTGTACAAATAGTGCACATGGGTAAAAAAAATTGATTTGTAGTGTCGGTGGCTATGAATCACGAAACGTGGAAAATAGCTTAACATTTAGGTTATGAAAGACGTTTCTTTGTTTAAGCTTTTAATATGTCAAGAAATTACTTGATTGGGACGAAAATTATTTTTTTTTAATGAAAGATCATTTTTGTTTCATAAAATTAAGCAAATTCTTCATTTAGTACCTTCCCGTTCGAGAAATATCGGGCGCGATTATAGGGACATTTAGAAAGCATAGTTGCTGGAGTAATCGCGGGACGAATCTGTCAAAATTTTATTTCCATATTTCGTTACAAATAATGATTTAATTAATTTCAAAAAGGCGTGAAATGAAATCGGAGAACTGACTTGTTACTGCGTGAAAAGTAATCGTAATATAAATTAGTGCTTAAAACTGAAAAAAGGTGATGTAAAATATTGGCATGACTATTATAGTGATTTCATCAGCAATTTTTTAGTTTATTATCATTTTTTAGTGAAGTTAATATTTATTGAGCAGTTTTTAATTAGCTAACATTAATCTATACTGCATAATATAAAGAAAAATGTGTAACAGATATATAATTATTGATAGTTTTAATGTTCTGACAACGTAAACAGAACATAACCTCCAAATACACATGATTTTTTTAGTCACTGCAATTTATCAAATTTCGTCATTGTGTTTATAATTTATGTTGCAAAAAAGTTAATTATAAAAATTACCAGTGTGTACATTTTTGCATCCCATGTAATTATGTTGTACTTAGCCATTTTATAGAACAAAGTTAGGTTATATGACTTTATACAACTCAATATTATTTTTCGAATTTTATTTTAAAAAGGAAAGTGTTAATAATTTTTAATTATAATATTCAGCATTATAAAAGAATTTCATCATTGTAGTTATCACTTATCGTGATAAAAATTGTAATAAATATTTACTTCGGTTTATTTTTGAGACCACTTTATTTCTTATAAATAAAATATTAATTTTATTCGAAAATATTTTTAATTGAAATAAAAACTAAAATTTTAAAAGAAAATTAATTTTTATTATGATTAATTATTATAATGTCCATCAGAGGAACTGTCAGAAGATTCGATTTTGAGGTTATGTTTCGACGGATTTCATCTCGGAGGCCTCAATCTCTCGTCAATCAATATAAAACTAACAATCATCTTTCATTTCATTAAAGTATACTTAAAATACAAAGATACACTTGCAATACACGTCCAAATCACTAAAAACTGATTTCAAGAAAACTTAACCTTTTTGGCGAAGACTGGGAAACGACTGGCGATTACTAGTACATGGCAGATTCGGAAATGGCGGTGACTGGGACGTCGGTGCTTTTTTTACTTTTAATTGTTTATCAATAAGAAGTAATATTAAATATAATGTAAAACCAATTTTTATAATATTCTAGGATGTTTAATGCTTCAATCAGTACCAATAATTTTTTAACTAATCCTTCCAAAACAATTTTCGAAATATTTGAAGTCAATGAAATCTCTTATGGTGGCGATTACTGGGACGTTTACCTTACTTTTTCCTGCAAATCTCCGTTACATCTAATTTGCAGAGAATTCGCAGAACGAAGCAGACTTTTTCTGCTTCTTTCTGCAAGCAGTTCCTCTCGATAAATTTCTTCTAAGTCCTTCTCCTGCAAATCTCGGTAAGACCTTGTTTGCAGAGAAATTGTAGGAAAAAGCAGAGCTTCCCTGCATTTGTCTGCAAATGTTTCTCTCTACATGGTTCTTTTTCCTGCAAATCTCCGTTACCTCTAATTTGCAGAGAATTTGTAGAACGAAGCAGACTTTGTCTGCTTCTTTCTGCAAGCAGTTCCTCTCGATAAATTTCTTCTAAGTCATTCTCCTGCAACTCTCGGTACAACCTTGTTTGCAGAGAAATTGTAGGCAAAAGTAAAGCTTCCCTGCATTTTTCTGCAAATGTTTCTTTCTACATGGTACTTTTTCCTGCAAATCTCCGTTACATCTAATTTGCAGAGAATTTGCAGAACGAAGCAGACTTTGTCTGCTTCTTTCTGCAAGCAGTTCCTCTCGATAAATTTCTTCTAAGT
>CAKNYM010033567.1:0-19508 GCA_932195095.1 Andricus curvator
CTCGAAAAAAGAAAATTCAAAAAGCTCCAGTAGAAACCGAGAAAAAAATTTATGAAAATGGCGCATTTTGGTTATTTTTCGACCTTAATTCGCTCGTAGCTCGAAAACGAAGCGCTTTTCGGAAAAATGACAAGAGTTAAAAAGTGCTAATTTTTGCCCAAAATATATAATAAATGTGTAATTCAATTTTGCAAGTTTTTTGGTAATAACAAATTACTGACCATTGGTACGAAAAAATGTCACTGAGGTTTTTTTTTCGCAACAACATAATAAATCGATTAGAAAAGGTTTCATCCTGGCGAAACTATCTGGTCGGTCAACTCGTTTTTGTATACGTCTTTTTAGGGGTGCACCGCTCGCCTATTAAGAAGGAGAAAAGCTGGAGTTGAAATTGGAAACGTATATTTATATTTATCCTGCTAGTGCAATTATAAGGAAAAGAATGGGACAGTCTTAATCAAAATCACAAAGCTTTTTCTAGCTTCGATGACGATAATTAAAGTAAAACAATGATAAGTGGAAAAGTTGGAAATCAAATCGCAGACCTATATCCATCTTTACCCTACTGTTTCCATTCTAAGGAGAAGAATGGAACAAGCCTGGATCAAAATTGCAAACGTTTTTTTACCTTCGGCAAAGCTAGTTCAAATCAAGTATTGAGAAAGGGAACCGCTTGAGTTGAAATTGTAAACCTATATTCATATTGATCCTGGTGGGGTAGTTCTAAGAAAAAGATTGGGGCAAACCTGAATCAAAATTGGAAAGCTGTTTCTGGCTTCAGCAATGCTAATTTTTAGACAAATTTCCAATAAAAAATATTTAAAAGGAACCCCGTGACAGCGAATCTCCCGAGACACCTCAAAAAAAATTTGTTGCGCCGTGAACATCATAACTTGTTACTGGTTTTGAGTTCTAAAGTTCACGGACTTCAAAAACGTTTTTTTCGAGAAAATCGACTGAAAGTTTTTTTTTTTCTCAAAAATAAAAAATTAAGCATCAATAAAGGTGTATAATTTTTTATACAACAATAACGTGCTTTAACTTCTTTTTTTTCGGAGTCCGACTTTCCTTCTCAATCACTTTCTTGGTTGAGGTTTCTGGTTTCTGGTTGTACACTGATTATTATTTATTGTCACCACAAATGTTTGGAAGTTAAAACTTTGGGCAGTGGTCTTTCTCTTTATGTAACCGATGTATTCAAGAAATTTGTTTACAATTTGGTTTTTGAAAGACATGTACCACTTACATGATTTCTACCTTACTGAAATTTTTTTCGCCGAGTCTAAACGTCCGGACTGTCAACATTGAAAAAGAGAAGGAGACATTGAATTTTCCACAACAAATAAAATAGTTTATATTGCAAATAAAAAAGATTCTCATCATAAATAAAAAACCGTTGAATTCATTACAAAAGACCAATTTGTAATAAAATAATAATTAAATCTTCAAACAAATGTTCCAATCCACAAAGAAAATAATTTAAACTAAATTATTCAATTTTCAAGCAAAAATCCGAATTTTCAACCAGAAAATATAAACTTTCAACAAAAAAAAAGTTAATTTTCAACCAAGCAGTAAAATTTTCAACCAAAGAGATCAATTTTCAATTAAAGAGATAAATTTTTAACTAAAAAGGATGTTTTCTTCAATAAATAAAAAAAATTGTAACCGTACTGTTGAATTTTTAAGCTAAAAAGACGAATTTTTATCACGCAAATATAATTTTTAACAAATAAAGCTAATTTTCAACCAAACAGTGGTATTTTTCATCAAAAGATATGAAAATTCTGCCAAAGAATATAATTTGTGGGCCGAAAAGACGAATGAAGAAAAAAGTATTAACTCTTTCAAACAAAAAAAGATTTTCCAGTCCAGAAAGAAAAGTATTTCAACTAAATTGTTTAATTTTCAAGCGAAAGAGATGACTTTTTAACCCGAAAATATAAACCTTCAACAAAAAGGTTGATTTTCAACCAATTAGATGAATTTTTCATCAAAATAGTTGAATTTTCAACTAGAAAAAGATGAATTTCGAGCGAGAAATTAAATAGTCATGTTTTCAGTTTAGAAACATAAATTTCAATTACCGCTCCTCATTTTCAGGATAGCTTTAAATTTTTTGCGTTTGAAAGGAAGAACTACTTCTTCCCCAACATCTTTGTCTACGAACTCTCGACTCTCCTCCATGATGGCAACTGATCTTGCTATTTGCCACTGGACCAATACGTAAATTGTCATTTTTGTATTTGCTTTGATTTATTAATCAATATGGTTGAGACTGACAGTGCTGCTGTCTCTCTTTTATTAGTAACTCTGACATATATAATATTCAATTAGACCTTGCGTATAATTATACATTATACAAAATCAACTTTGTCATTATAATAATGCCACCAAGGGACCCACTAAAATCCACCACCCTTTCTCCTTGTCATGATTCCCCCGGAACTGCTTTCGCATTACTTCAGGGGGTGCCGTTTTCTTACCTTTACAGGCTTTCTGCTGGTCTTCTTCTTTGTCAGCTGCTTGTCCCAACAGAGATGTACGCATGGTCCTCAGTAGTGAGGTGGTACCGCACATCGGGCTCGTCGGCCTTCGACATCTTGGTTGGGTGTAGTTGGTTGGACTGCCTTGCTACTCTGCCTGCTGGGGGTTCTGCTGATTCCCTTCTTCCGAAGCCGAGGCACTGAAAGCAGCGAACGACTCGAGTCCTCTCTCGGATTCTGCTGTAGATCCAGCCAACTTTCATTCTCTTAGCATCCAGAAGTTTCCTGGCTTCTTGCTCATTTATATCAGCGATGGCCATAACTTGTCCCCATTTATTTCCCTTAGAGATGGTGACCTTGAAGTCTCCAGTGTTTCCCTCAAGGTCCCGTCTCAAGGCTTCCTCCACATCTTCCTTGATTGTGATGCTGTCAAGGTCAATGAACTCCAGAGTGATTCTGGGTACCAGGCTCCTGACTGCCCCCGTGTCTCCCACTGACGTCTTTATGGCACTCACAAAGGCCTGCGTATCCTTCGTGCCTTTGCCTAGCTCCATAAATATGTCGCACCTACGCGTACGATGGATGGAGCGGACATTCGTGCCTGTGTCCTCAGGCTTGATTTTGTGCCTGATATCACTCAGCACGCACGCATATGTCTGCCCCGTTGCAGTTTTTATCAACACCATATCGAGACGTTCTCTTTTACATCGTCTACGTCGCTGCTGGTTTTTGTTCTCTTTTGCTGGTTTAGAGCCATCTTGTTTTAAGTTTCTTTCCTCTCTTTTCTTAGGAGTTACGTCTCTCAGTCTCTGCTCCGTATTCTTCGTTTTCTGCTAATGACAGTTGTCCACTCTCTTGGCGTTTCTTCGCCTCCTTTCCGTTTGTCAATCAGAATGGCCGCCTGATTTTCAGCAGGTTTACTTGCAGATCTTTTGGCCAACAATGCTGGTTGGTGTCTTTGGAGTGTCCGAGCTGTTTTTATGGGCATGTGACTGGACTTGGCCACTCGAACAGCAGAAGTTGTCAATCTCTTCATGTTGGCCATTCCGTTTCGTCTTCAACTGTTGGATCTATTCCGCCATGTGCTTGATCCCTTTCTTCACCGTTGTACTGATGTTTTGCTTCCTATCAGCCGCGTTTGAAATCTTTGACGTCGCATCTGACATTTTTTCAATAATGTCTAAGATCGACATTTCCTCTTCCTCTATCCTCTTTCTTATGGCGTTTACGCCCTCTTTTTTCTCCTGGCCTGATGGTGTTGCGGGTTCGGAAGTCTCAATCCGCTTATTGAGAAGCGCCGCCGGCTCAGATACGTCGTCGTCTTTGTGTTCTAACTTAATTTGTGGATTTTGGTTCGCCATGAAAGTTTACCAGCGCATCGTGCGTGGAGGGGCGAGCCGAAATAGCTGGGAATGGGTATACCCTCGGACCTAAGTCCTACCTCAGTTCCCTGGGGCCCAGCCTTCGTTTAACCAGTCCCGAAAAACACGGACGGACTGGAACTTGCCAGAAGCACTGCAGATTCCGATCTCTGCAACCACCACGCACTCCCTGATCAAGGCCCGAAGGGGCTGGCTTCCGATCCCATGCTGCGGCTGACACTTCGGCAGTGCAAGCACATATCAGCCCCTTGCCACGCCAGCGGGTAAGGCAGACGTGGTTTGGAGCACTCCGAGTGGGCCACAGCAGGAAAAAATCGTGGTTTTTTCTTCTGTATCCTTCACCCAGTCTGTTTGGCCCGCAATGCGTATTTTATTTCCGCCCTACCCTCTATATCTAGCGAAAATTCTCTTATCCGCCACCTGGGGACGCGCCGCATATGGGTTACGGACTCCCAATGCGGTATTAGTAACAGTGGAAGTCAAACTACTACAAACTTCAAGTCTTTTAGACTTTGTTTACACTGAGAACGTCAAACATGCAAAAATAGTTTTAAAATACTTCCTGAAAAACTCTAATTTTGTTTTACAGTTTATCCATTACATTTCATTATGAATAGGAATCAAGACTTTGATCATTATTCTGCATGGACACAAAGAAGAATCCTGCATTTTTCCAGACAAGAGGACGTATATGTCTCTGATAATAATGATGTATGTATATTAGGGTGATTTAAAAAAAATTCTTTTGCTAGAGGACCGGCCCCCCCCCCCCTATTTCATAAGCTTCCTGAAAAAATTGCATTACTTTTTTCTCTAATTTATTAATATTAAGACGTGCCCCCGGGCATTTGAAGTTACACTCAGAGAAAAGATTGAGTTGATTCAACAAAACAGTTTGTTCAACCTAATTTGTTTGTTGAAACTAAAAAATTTGGTCAGCGCAAATAAACCTTTGGTTATTTTTAAGAAACATAACAAATTAATTTGGTAAATTCAAAGTTATTATTTAGTTGAGCAGGTTTAGTTGATTCAACCAAATAAATGTGTTGAGCGGAATATATCATTTATTAGAAAATCATTTGGTTAAAGTAACGAAATAATTTGGTTGATTCTACCAAATACTTTCATTAAGGGGGTTCTACATGGAGACTCTGATATCGTAAAACGCGAAAGTTTTGTGAATTGGCCAACTCTCCAGTCATTTACGCGAAGAGAGAAATGTCCCTAAGCGTTCTGAAAGCTCAATGGCAGAATTCAGATCACTGTAAATAATGCTCCCTGAGCGAAAATTTGTACTTGTACTTCTAGAGCATTTTGCAGTTTAGTTAGAAGTTATGCCCAAAAAACATCAAACTCGTAAGACCTGCAGTGACAACTGGTGCCACCGTGATCGTATAGGCAACTATTTTCGAAATTTAAATTCAAATTTTTTATAATTATTTTTCTCGCTGATTATATCGCATTGAACGCGACTTATTCGACTATTGTTAAATTGTCGTATTTTGCCATTTAACGAATTTCTTAACTTAAAATGACACATTTCTTGTTATCACAAGATAAAAAATATATGTATTGGAATCTAAGGATAGAGCAAAGATAAAAGTATCACCCCTGCATTTTGTACACTGTATGGTAAAATCGGGTGCGGTGACCTCCAGGACAACCTCGGAACTTAGGCAGAGCCCATTTTACCATATCACCTCCACATAAAAACCGAGGTCTTACGAGTTTGATGTTTTTTGGGCATAACCTCTAACTAAACTGCAAAATGCTCTAAAAGTACAAGTTCAAATTTTCGCCCAGGGAGCATTATTTACAATGTTTACAACTAACAATTTAATTTGTAAAACATCAAATTCATAAATACCCCCCGGCAAAGATTACAGCAACTTTGCGATATCCAAAAAAAAAATAGCGCCGGGCCTGGTTACTCCGCACGATCTGAATTCTGCCAATCAGCTTTTAGAACGCCTAGGGACATTTCTCTCTTCGCGTAAATGACTGGACAGTTGGCCAATTCACAAAACGTTCGCGTTTTACGATATCAGAGTCTCCATGTAGAAACCACTTTAACTACACTAAACATACCGAAACAGATGATGTCAGCCCACGCCGGTGGCCAGTTTGCGTGTCGAAAAGTTTCTCATCGTGCGTCGTGTCGCGAATTAGTAACAAAAATTAGTGATACGAACGACACGGACAATGTCAACTGTTTTAAAAGACTGGGATCTGAAACAGGATGCAGAACATTTGGAATGTAAGTGGAACCTTTAGTTCGCAGGGTTCACACGGGTGCAGGCAATCTAACCTCGAAATTCATAAGGGATGTAACAACCTCACACAAATGTATTGAAAAAAAGCCTTTCTGTCAAATTGGGTGAAAGTTCGGTATTCTAATGCACGGAAAAAATTAATCCGTAAAAAAGTCACGAACTATTAGCTAGGTCTCGGATATGAGAAAAACTGATCGGATATTTATGTATTTTCGTGAATAATCTGCGAACTATGAGAAAGATTGACGAACTCGATGTGAGAATTCTAAAACGGTTCATCACTTTTTTTTTACGTGAATAATTACAAAAATATTACGAGTGATTGGGAAATGATTTTCAGAGCACTCACGAGCTTGCCCGACAAATCTGGGAACTAGAAAGTAGCTTCGCCTGTACGTGGCCCGCACACATGCTCGCCCAAACGCGCGGTGCTTGTGTGCGCTCCTATGTGTGCTTCGAGCTCGTCGGATGAGTGGCTAGGGGTTTTATAATACCTATTTTGATTGGCCTCGAAGGTTGCGCGTGTCTACGCACTCCTGGTTTATGTTCAGAAACTGGCGAGTCAGCAGTCTTTGAGGGTTAGAATCTTCTGAGTTGCGAATTTATAAATTAATGTAATTAATGTAATGTAACTTCGAAATTTATCCATATATTTCTCATAGAAATAAGGATGTAATGTTTCATTTTTTTATCTCGTATCCGAGACCTAGCTACAAGTTCGTGACTTTTTCACGGATAAATTTTTTCCGTGTGCTGCAAGTGATGCTTATCAAAAGTTTTTTATCAACAGCTTTTGTCCTAGATTACAATTTTTTGAAAGTCAAGATCTAGATACATTAACCAAAATATGTATTGCAATCAACCAAAATATGTATTGCAATTAACCAAAATATTTATTACAATCAACCAAACTTTATTAACCAAAAAATTTGGTTAAATCCACCAAGCATTTGATTGACCATATAGCAATGTATTTATTTGTTTGATCCAACCAAATTTTTGTTGAATCAACCAAACTTTTTTCTGAGTGTGACATAACATTTAAAATGGGAAAAGCTCAGTTTTCCGAAAAATGGGGAACGAAACCTATAAGTTTTAAATTTTACGCCCCTAATACTTTATATTGCGTCCGAAACATACCCCGAAAATGCAAAATATCAGTTTTACTTAAAATGTATGCTAAGAACAGGCTTTTTAAAATTTGTACAGCATGCATTTTTGTATTTGATCAGTGTCAAGTTCGCAAGTATTTTTTAACCAATTTGAAATTATTTAAACAACTATTGTATACCATTAAGCCATTTCCCTTTCAGGGTAGGCGTGACACTACCCGATTCGGGCAGTGTTTCTAGGTGGATAGTTTCTTGTAGTAAATAACTACAAGTGTGGGCTCACCACACCCACGATGGGCCAACAGAACTCAGATTTCTCGAATGGTCACCCATCCAAGTACTAACCGCGTCCAACGCTGCTTAACTTCAGTGATCTGACGAGAACTGGTTTTTTCAGCGTGGTATGGCTGTTGGCCATATTAATTGTTAAAAAATGTTATTATCCCTACCAATCATAAAAAGTCAGTATTTTTTGGAATTATTGACACAGGAAGTGAATTTTGAGAATAATATTTTGTTATTAAGTTATATTTTTATATTTCTTAGGCAATTAAAATTTATATGAGCTTTGATTTTCGTTTTTCTACAAAATCATGAAAAGTTTGTATTTTCTGGAATTGATGACACAATTAATGAATGTTAGGAGGAATATTTTTGGTGTGTAAGATGTATAATTATTTATAATACGTTCTGCAATTTGCTAGAATATTGTGCAGTCTTCAAATATATTTTGAACTGTTTTTTAAATTTTCTAATGGAATACTAAAATACTTCTATTTTCGTGAAGATCACTGTTGATACGGATAGTGGCGATGAAAATCTCTTTGTAAATGACGACATTCACATGGAAGACGATTTTGATTCTGATGATGAAAATGTTGAAACTCAAAGTTCCATCAATTCCGCGATTGAGGAATATGAGGATTTCGAAGAAGATGATTTATACGATGATTTAGACGACGATAATAGCGATTATGAATCAGATGACGGTAAAGATTAAAAGCAGCAACGCTATCGACTACACAGTGGAAGGGGGCAGTGGTTTTTAAAAAAAAAGATTACATACATAAAAACCGTTTTAGTTTCTTAACGACAGATAATGTACTGTTATTCATTACTATTACCATGATATTATTAATGATAATATGTGGTACTCATAACAAATATTTAAAAAATAAATAACACAAGAAACTAAGTATTAAATAGCGAACCAAGTCATGGAAATGAAGGTCAAAATAAAAGATTGGATAATTGTCTTTGAAACGTTCAGTGAAAAAACATTTGAGGCTCCAGATGCAAAAAGAAGATATAGAATAATTTTCTGGTGTGGGGAAGCCCCTGAGCACTTGAGAATAAAGTTTTGAATTTTAATTTTTAAAATAAATATCCACATCGTAAATTAAATGCCGCATCTTTTTCTTCTAATAAAAAAAGTTAAAGCTTTTTTCGTTTTGGAATTATTTACAAAAACCTCTTTTTTTTCTCTGATTAAAATATTTCGCCTTTTTTTACTGCAACTTGCGACGAATGACTAACGTCATCTTCTGCGACCGATGACGTTAGCAAAAAGTGAAAATGTTTATTTGAAAAAACGTTAATATTTTTTTGCCGAGGCGTTGCACAATTCGTGCACACACAACTTTGATCGTTTCGGGAGTTGAGCGAATTTTTTAGCAAGCAAAAACTGTCAGTGAGAAAGTTGGTCAGGAAGGTTCAAAGAAGTTTTCTGGAAATTTTCACCTCAATTGAAATAGTGACTTAAAATCGCAGCACTCACTTTGCTCGACATTTCGACACTCGATCACGGCTGGCATCGGTCGATGTTGGGCGCCGATTGTCGATTGTCGAGTTATCAATTGTTTAAATCCTTGATTGCCGCGAGCGCTTGTGCAGACTAATTCTCAAGGAAGGTAGCACAATTTTATTTTACTAATAGGAGAAAATGAACAACAAAATGTTGGATCAACTCTGTCGGACAAGTTTATTAAAATATTTAAATCTCAAAGTTTCGGAAATATACCATTTCCATCATCAGGGGAACCATATTCACAAAAAGTAATGAATTAGTGACGAAAGTCTGAGTCATCTTTTTGAGTAAAATTCAAGTTCAGTTATGAGTTAAATTCAATTTAAAAATCAGTAGTAGAGTAAAATAGATATATTTATGGGTATCCTATTATAATTTAATATATGAAAATTCATATTTCAATTATCAGAAGAATTCCAAATTTATGTGGTGAATATACTTAAATAATTAATAAAAACTGTTTAAATAATTAAAATTTATACAAATTAGAAAACATTTTTTATTATGAGAGCAGGATGGGAAAGCATCCTACTCCCATAAAAATGACTCCAAAAGTGACTGTCAAGGTGACTATTATATAGTCAAAGTGACTATTCAAATATAATTGGATACCCATACATATATCTATTTAACTCTACTACTGATTTTTAAATTGAATTTAACTCATAATTGAACTTGAACTTTACTCCAAAAGATGATTCTGACTTGCATTACTAATTCATTACTTGCGTTGTAAATATGGTTCCCCTGATGATGGAAATGATATATTTCCGAAACGTTGGGATTTAAATATTCTAATAAACTTGTCCGACAGAGTTGATTTTATTCTTATTTATTTCATTAACTTTTGAATTGACGAATATCACTTTCCAAGTCTCAAATAATTCATTAAAAAAATTGTAAACACAAAAAAAGGCGAGTGAGTCATTTTTAAAAATAACTCTAGCATAGAGAGCAAAAAATATTTTCTAAGAATTTTAAAGGTTTCAAGAGCATGCAGAAATTTTCTTAAGATTAACCAGAAAATTTGAAATGATTTTATATTTTGAAAAATTAATTTTAGCAGAATATTTAAAATGACTTGAAAACACTTCCAAACTTGTCGAAAAAGAATCTGGAATATTTCAGGGCAATTTTTAAAATTTTGCAATATTTTTTGTGAAGCTTTTTCAATTTTTTTGAAAGGTTCAGAAGTTTAAAAAGATTCGAAAAAAATTAATGTTAAACTTCAGAAGGTCTCAAAACATTTTTAAACAGAATAACGATATTTAAGATGAGATTTCCAAAAAAATGTGGAAGCTTTTCAAGGAATTTTAAAGGTTGCAAGAAAATAAACAAATTTTCTTAAGATTCCTGGGAAAATAAAAATAGTATTTCAGATAGATTTATCCTTCATATATACAGTCTTTTTGGATATTTACATATAGTAGAAACCCGGCTACAAAAGATACTTAAAAGGTAATATGAAAATAGTTTTTTTATTTTCAAACATTAATTTTAAAAAGAAATTTAAAGATACTTAAAAACATCTGAAATAATTTTCAAAAATGTCCAAAAAGATTCTGTAAGATTTCAAGGGGCAACTGAAAACTCTTGAAAAATAAAAGTCCCGACTCTGTCTAATCATGATAATCCCCAAAAAAGAAAATATTCCTAATAGGAAATTTCCGAAATTAGAAAATTGCCCACAATTTTTAATTTCCGAATTGGAAATGTCCCGACAGTTTTTAATATTATCGAATTGAACATTCCCAAAAATAGGTATTACCCCAAATAAACTGACCGACATTATGATGTATCCGACACTATAAAATTTACATAGGAAAATTTCCGAATTCTAAAACTGTCGAGTCTAAACAATTTGAAAAATCTTTAAATAATAAATAATTAGGATAATAGATTCATCAAAGAAAATTATTTTATTCACTATTTTTTATTTTATTATTTAACAATTCTTTATTTTTCACATGGGTCCGTTCAAAAAATACCTAACGCCTTTAGGGGGAGGGGGGGTGTCACCTCGAGCATTACGCTAATGTTAAAGTTACATACACTTACTATAGAAAAAGCGGGGAGAAATAAGGGAGGAGGGGTCAATAATTTCAGAAAAAAGCGTTACGTATTTTTTGAACGGCCCCATGTGAAAAATAAATAAACTGTCGAGAATTATATTATTTAGAAATTTTCAAATCCGGAAATTTTTAATTGTGGGCATTTTTCTAATTTCAAGAGTGTTCTATTTTGAATGTCTTCTTGTTTGGGAATTCTCCAGTTTCGGCAATTTTATATTCCGTGAAGATTGCAAAGTTCTGAAGTCATTCAAAAATAATTAGAGACTTGAACAGATTTTAAAAAAAGGGCCTGCTGCATGAGAATCAAAAAATTTTCTCAAGATTGCTGGGAAAATTTTTAATGACTTTTTATTTTTTTTAAATAAATTTTAAAACAAACCCTTACGAAACTGTACTACAGGAATGACTACAGGATAACTACAGCCGAGTACTGCAGGTATACTACTGGTTTACTACAGGTTTACCTGTAGTATACTACTACTATACCACTGGGTTACACTGTAGTAATTCAGTAGTCAATTCGGCACCTACTTAATAGCCGCGCCACGACCGAGTACAGTGCAGGTATAAGATTTTACTTTGTGCTGGACAGACATAACTGCGATTACGTCCAACATTCAATATATCTCCAGAACTCAAGTCAGTATTATATTATACTATATTGAGGAGTATTAGGGATGAGTATAGCGATCAGTATAAGCGGTGAGTATTGAATGAGAGTATTATAGTTGTAAGTATTAGTGATTTATGAAAAGGAAAATATATTTAGATACTATATTAAAAATATATATTTTAATTCATGAAAAAAATGTTCTAAGTATTGTTATGCAACATCCATCAATCTAATTATTTTACTATAAGCACAACGTGCTCTACCTCATCAAAACTTATTGCCAATTCTTATGTATACAGTTTTCAATAAGAAATAATAATATGAAATCATATTTTCGAGAAAATCATTTTTGATCAAGGTAGAATTTGTTGCAATGTCAAACAAAATGTTTTTTTATGGATTTAGTTAATAGAAAACTTATTTCAATTTTTTTTGTAAATCTTTCACATATATTTTTTTGTTTACAGAAACTTCACAACTTTTAATGATGCTAAGTTCGAATTTTTTGACTATTTTGAAGCGGCTAAAGAAAAAAGCTAATAATGTTTTCACGTTTAAAAATCTAGTGCTAGCGTTCTCAATATTCACTTCTTATTATTTTTAAGAATTTGTATATCCAGAAAAGTCTATCAGCCGAATGAATTGTTTTTTCAATTTTTCCATAAACTTTCGAAAAAAATAACACTTTTTACGCGTTTGACATTTTCTTGTACGATAAGCCATTATTTATCTACAGCCTTAAAAACAATTTATTTCTTATTCTTTTGCGCCCCCCCCCCTAAAAGCCCTAATTTTAGAGGTATTCTCGATCATAATTGTTTTACATTAATTACCATAATTATCTTAGATAGCGCTTTCAGTCCCTGATGTTTATTGTTGATAATACTGGTTTTGAAGATAAGCCGGCGTAAGCCTGATAATATCTTCTCTTTCTCTTCTGCCATTCATATGGTGCATTTATTAACAAGTACGATTCCTAGTACTAACTGTACTACGGCTTAGGTATATCATAATACATGTCAATACTAAAGTATCGCAATGCTTGATACGACTGAGAATACATTTGTAGCTTTGAATATCCTCGCTATTAAACCATGACTAACAATAAGTAAATGACTTATATAATATAAATTCTCTGCTAATTAAAATTGCAGTTTATGAGTGATTCTTTTATACATATACAAGCATGCATAATATGAAATACATTAAATTATTATTAATATTCAATATAATGTAGTACAATAATACACGTAGCCTGTTTGTGAGAGGTCAAAAAGTGGCTCTGGAATACGTATAACTGAGGTTTTCTTCCGAAAACCGCGGCAGTTTTTGCTTTATTGGTATGTGCTAATCAAGAATTTAACAAGGGAAAAATACACTCTTTTTCAATTTCTCTTTTGGACCACGGTAAAATTATCGGATATTGGTGTCCATTCGAAAACTGTGTTATGACACGTTGAAAATGATTTTTCAAAGAAGTACTCTAAATAAACTTTACACTTGAAGCTGTAATTTAATATTGAATATTGTCATTTTTACACTTTTCAGATACCTATATCTATATAATTTTTTAATTTGAAATTCACAATTTACGAAAGCTTACTTTATCACAAACACATACTATAAAATAGGAGAGATAGCTTGATAATAAGAAGAAAAATATAATATTGAAAGTCTAGCTATTTCAGTTTTTTTCTTCAGGTGCTTTTCTTGAAAATTTGTTTTAAAGAATTACAACCATCATAAGTACCTACCAAGTTTCACTACTACCAGAAAAGAAATGGTTTTGAAAAAGGCTAGCTAGTCTAGTCTAACTAAGCTCTACGCTCTACGGCCTACGCCAATCCCAGGTAGAAGGCTAGTATAATCATACGTAAATCGTTTTATGACTTTACACCAGAAAAAAAATGGGCGATGGTCAACTCCGCCCTGGATACCTGTTTACGAACTGGTCAGCGGTAATCCTTTGTACTTAACGAGGATTAAAATGCGGAATATAACATTTTTTGAATGTAACACTTGGCAATTTATATTAATATTAATATATTTATATTAAAGAATAAATTTTCAAGTTTATGTGAAATTTTATGAGAAATTGTTCAATATATTTTACACAAATCCACTGCAGTAGCTTTAATTTATTGGTGCAATATTTTACTTGGGAAATTCCAGAAGCTAAAATTTTTGCCAGATTTGAAAACTTATTAACTGGATTATTTCTCAAACAATCGCATTTCCCAAAATTATCCTTGAATAATTTTGCACTCTCAGTCAAACATCGTAAATTTTGTTATTGCTTAACCAATTTGTTTATGAAAGTTAATTAAAAATACTATTTTAACACATAAAAAGCAGAATATAAAGGATTTGCGTGGAGTCAATTCTCAAAAGTGATTTTTCAAATCTAACTTTAGAAATTTTGAACAGGGACCAAAACTGGAAATTGCATTTGCGTAAGTGTCGACAAAAATTTAAAAACTGAATTCGGCTCATTTTGAAAATAATTATTCTTTCTTTCAAAAATAATATGTTTGATATTACCGGATCCAACTGTTTTACTACTGGCACTTCTGTTTTCTTTCCAGTAACTTAAGCCTCAATCAAAACAGACTAATTTTCAAAAAAAAAAATTAAAAAAAAGAAGTATTGAATTTTTAACTAGAAAGTATTTTTTACTTATTTAGTAATAATCCCTCAATTTTGCGAAACAAATAAAAATTTTGAAGATATTATCGTGCCTAAAATACTAAAAATTCCGTAATACCGGGAGAACCAAAAAACTCTTGAATTTCAAAATACATAATAAATGCATATTTGATATACTTTAAACATTTCTATAGTACTTTAAAATGAATTTTTACCGAATAATTTACTGAAAAAGATGTGACCTAGTTAATTAAGGTAATTTTTGGTGCAGTTCTGCGTTTTTATAAGTTTTGCTTATCGATTTGCTTATTGATTTCACTGAACTTTAACGTACTATAGGAATCTTTAAACTGTAAAAAATGTGTACTTTTGGTATATTCAGAAATTCAAGTTTTTTTTTTGTTACCGGGTATTCTCTTGATATTGCAGAAGAAATCATGTGCCAATTATTCCAGAAAATAGAATGTATAGGGGCCATTTCATACCATTAATTATTGTGATGAAATTATCAAGTTTTTTATTCTAGGCCCGATAATATCTCCAAAAATTTTGTTTTCGTTTCATAAAATTCAGGGCTTATTCCTCAATAAATAGAAAATACTTTTTTGGAATGCCATACAACAATTTTTCAGCCCAAAAATGTATATTTTTTTTTTTTATTTCAAGACGAAGCAAATTCATTTTCAGACCTAAAAAGGCCTAGCAGAACCTCTTAATAATTTTTGTTAACGCACTGTCTATGGTTACGGAATTTTCCGTAACTATAAACCCTTTTCCAGCTCGTGCTAGGCTAACGTTACGGAATTTTCCGTAACCATGACCAGTGCCTTTTTTTAAATAAAAGAAAATTGATGGTAGAATTTTTTCAACAAAAGGAAGAAATTAAGGGGGTTGGCGTTTGCAAAATCCAAAAATGCATGTTTGAAATTGTTACTATAGCAAAAATTATTCAACATTTTCTAACTTTATACGGGGCTCAATACTAAATACACCCTTAGAAAGTAAACTATTTAAATCTAAATAAACACTTTGATTCGTTACTCTACTTTTCTATATTTGACGGCAGATTAAATAAGAAGTAAAAATAACTAAAACATTCTGTAAGTAGTTTCAATCTTCTACATTTATGTTCAAAATATAAATTTAAGTGATTTGATAAAAAAATTAAGAAAATTGTATAATCTCGTTTCATGACATTTAATTAGCGTTTATTATAATCGCAATCGTTACTCAAAATTTTGCAGTTATTTTAATCCACCAGTAATGAAGAGTACAGTTACTTTGTTGCATGTTTTATATTGTTTTAATTTGCTTCGTTTTCATTTTAATGACCTTTACTTATTTGGGAATTCAGGTCTCTCGGGTAGTTAGTAAGTAAGTTTTCTGTAGAATAAGACATGGCTGCAAATATTTGGAAAAATTACGTAACATAGGCGGGCAGGAGGGTAATTTCAAACCATTTTTACGACTATATAGTTACATTGGGGAGGGGACGGTTAAAAGAGTTGCAAAAAATATGTTACGTAATTTATGGATGGCTCCTTACCAGCCTTCCTAAACCAACGGTTCTGGTTTGATCGCTTAAAAATGCTATGCAAAAAGAGTACATTTCAATTTTGAGTCCAACTTTGCCTTTAAGCATTCTTTGACAGGGCTCGTCGTTTCGGATTCATTTAATGTAAATGCCAACGGAATCGAAAATGCCAATTTTTATTCAAACAATGCGATTTAGGAAAAAAGTCAAAGGAAGGAATTGTAGCTTTTTAAGAGGTCTACAAAAATGTCCAAGTTCGCAGTCCTGGATCTAAGAATAATATTAAAAATGAACTTATAATAACAGTTGTCTTAAAAAATATAATAACGTATGCCGTAAACTTACAAACTGTATGTGGAAAATCAGGCGCGAAGCGCGAGTATCGTGGAAATTGAATAATGTAAAATAATATCGAAAATTTAATCTTTACATGTAATTACGTAGAAAATAAAGTGTCAAGATTTATATAAATCTGGGGTAAAGAAGGTATTTTTGATAAATAAGCTTATTTGGAGTGTGCACTATAGTTAATTATAATATTTAACTTTGAAACATCGATAAATAAACAATTTTAAATAGAATAATGGAAAATGAAGTACTTTTAAAATTAAACAATAAAAAATTTAATTTGGATTTGAATTTCTAGGCGATCTTAAGAATTTGAATTATTTTATTTCAATTTTTTGAAATCAAAATATTGTTGATTCAAAGTTAATGTGAAATTTTAGCACATTGTCATAGAATTTTCAATACCAAATTCCAAATAACATAACTATACGGTACAAAAGTAAAACTGATTAAAGCAACGTTATTCTCGGTAAAAAGCATACAAACATTATTTTAGCTCAAGCCTTATTTGTAAATTTGATTAGGGATTTAGTTAAGTCCTTTACGTTTACAAGTTTCTGAAGACCTAGGTAAATCTTTTTATTAGGGTTATTTTTGAGACGACATCTGGTCTTACGGACTTTCCCAAATTTCTGATTGTGTTCAGAATTGACTTTATTGCTTTATTGCTGGTGCTGGAAGAATAGATTTAGGAAGACGAGCTCAGGAATATTTGTCCTTGCATGCCTTTTTCAAGTTTATACTTCATAATTTATATAATCGTACACTTCAAAATCGAAAGCCTTACAAATTAATTTATTATTATACCATTAAGCCATTTCCCTTTCGGGGTAGGCGTGACTCGCTCGGTTGGAAAATAGTAATGTTGGGAAGGAGGTATAGATTTTTTAGATTGATCAAAATAGGGCAAGTAATTTATTCTAATTATGGAACATTTAAAGCGAGACGGATTCGAAATTGCTTTCGAAATTATATAATTTGTTTTTCCAAAAAAAAATAAAATAAAATAAAAAAATAATAATTCGCAGAATGAAGTTATAGAAATTACCAATTCAATACTAAAAATTCCAAATTTTATTTTTTTTCATTAGAATATTTACTTCTGCCATTGTATTGTACAAATTGCAAATTTTGGAAAAATTAAAAACCTTCAAAATCTAACATTTTTAAATTTATGGCAATCAACATTCAAAAATTCCATTAATAATAAATAATTAAAAATTATATGTCAATAATAAAAAAATTTCACTTCAAGAGTTTTCAATTTTAGCAATTTTAATTTAAAAGCCTGACATTTTTAATTTGCATTTAAACTGATTGTAATTAAATCCTAGGCAGGAAAAATCTACAGAAAGTTATAGATTAAATTTTGGCCGTACGTATATGGATGTTTATATCACGATCGAGTCTAAACGTACGGACCTGCCAAAGGGTGGAGGAGTTGGAAAAGGAAATGGGGCGTGGCTTGTTTCCGGATGTATAGACACTACCTTAAATTTTTCAGATCTAGTTATGTAACTCCACTCCATAAAATTTGTAAGTTTTTCATATTAAAAAATTTGGACAATAAGACTTATTTTAATTTACTCATACTTGAAGTTCAAGTATGAAATACTTGAATGAAATTTAATTTAATTTACTTATATTAAATTTAAAATTTTCAAATTACAATGTTAAAAACGGAATATCAAATTTTAAACTTTATTTGATGGAAACACTAAAAGTTGTAGTCCTACAAATTATAATGCTCAAAGTCCTCTTATTCAAAAAGCCTAAACCCCTTAAAATAGAACGATTTCCATTACACACACACACAAACGTCGACAAATATTAAACACCCAACCTTAAAAAAATTTTGCACTTTAAATTGAAGGGTTTTAAATGAAAGAATTATTTCAAACACAATACTTATTAGGGTGGTTAAAAATTTAAGCTTTCAAAAAATTACCGTGACACTCGTATTATTCTTGTAAATGTGCACACTTTTCATCTATTGTAATTTTCTCTAAAATCAATATTTTGAAAGTTATTAATTTTTTTAAAGGGTACTCAATATATATTATCCTTTTGATTTTAGAGACAATTGCAATTAATGAAAGTTGTGGCGATTTACAAGAGGAATACAACTGTGTTATTAAATTTGATGAAAACATTTATTAGGTGTATTCTCCTTATTGTTGGCAATCTGTGAAGATTATTGTGGTTTATAAATCATCTCAAATTATAGAGCATACGAAGAGGAATTCAGAGACGTGCATTCAAAATCACTTATCTCTATCAATTTAAGAGATATTCTCTATATAAAGTTTTAGCACCGTTCGGGGAGGAAAAATTTCTAATTTATTCATTCATTTGAACCAAAATTGATGATTTTTCTACCATAAAATATGAATTTTCAATCTAAATGGACGAATTAAAAAAAAACAGTTAAATTTTCGACCAAAATAGATGATTTTTTAACAAAATAGTTATGGCTTCAATAAAATAGTTGAATTCTTAAACAAATTGTACAATTTTCAGCCTAAAAAGAAGAATTTTGCAAGCAAATAGTTGAATGTTTAATCTAAAAAGTCGAATTTTTTAGGCAAGAGTTGACTTTTATATCCGGAAAGATTAATTTTCAATAAAAAAAGATAATTTTCAACCAAAAATTTGTAATAAAATAACTGAAATTTTATTTAAATTTGTAACCTACAAATATGATGTATTCATACGAAGATTATTTCTAAACAATAAATATAATAGTTGCATTTTTAATAAAAAAAATCTGCCCGCCTTGCGGGCACATTCTCATCGCGCGCTTCGCTTCGCTGGCAAGTTTGAGCGCGCCTAGGGCGCGCGACTGTTGGATCTCGCGCTTCGCGCTGGATCATTCGCGCTCGATTATGTATTCACCTCGCGCTACGCGCTCGGGCGTATTGACATCGCGCTTTACGCTCGGCTCCTCTAGATTTTTGAACTTCGTGTTCGATTTCGATGAAAAGAAAAAGTTTGTTTGCAAATATTATAAAATTATCAAAACCTCTACATATTAAGTGATTGTTAAATTTGTTTTTATTTTAGACTGAAAAGGAACTTTATTTACTCAAGGTTCTATCGACCTTAAGGAACACATTCTCATCTAGACACTCGCGCCTCGCGCTCGATATTTGATTTGAAAATCATTTGAACCGTATGATAGAAACAACAAAGTTTGAGCGCACTTACGGCGTGCGATTTGGTAAATACACTGAGC
>CAKNYM010033568.1:0-12479 GCA_932195095.1 Andricus curvator
GTCAATTTTTTAAGGCCAGCAGGCTAAAAAATAAACGTTTATCTTACTATCTAGGCTCACTGAAATTATTTGTTCTACTCTCAACAAATTTCGGTGAACATAGCCTTCATTTCCATTTTTTCCATGCACCGAATTTCTGTGAGCCAATATTTGATCGCGATCATGTTTGAATAAAAGAATTAATTTTTTGCAATGTTATTTTACAACTTGGTAAACCTTGGGCCCATCCGATTTAAATAATAAGACTCATTCTTAATCGCATTTTTTTTTTTTTTTTTTTGAATGCTCGAAGCAAGGTGCAGTTACCGCCGTAGGAAAAATTGCTTTTCGGGATCGCACGCATACTTGCAACTAGATGTTCACCTACATGCGATTTTAGTGCCCTATAGTACCTTAAATGTGCACCGGACCCACAAATGTTTTGGGACTTTTCGATTTTAATTTTTTCCCCTATCCGCCATTACAAAAAACGACAATACTCCTGGGACACCCTGTATACTTGCAAAACTTTACACTTATATTCAATTTTAGAGATAAAATCAGTATCTAGTTATTTTCTGAGTTTATCTAGTATAAGACTTTCTACATTTTCTGTATTATTCATCTCAACCTTATATTTATTTGAAAAAGTTTTATCTGCAACTCAAATGTGTTATATTATGTCGACAGCATTTCACATATGTTTGTTTATTAGAGGTAGAATAAATAGTATATCATGCACCAAGGAAAAAAAAAGGGGAGAAGAGGGATTTGATTGACATTGATTTTTAAATTCTACTAGTTGCGGCAAATTTAATTGTTTTTTTTTTAAATGCAAATACTTTTGTTAAAAAGTTATCGTTTTGGTTAAAAATTCAAATACTTGGTTAAAAGTTGAGCTAATTTGTTAAAAATTCATTACTTTTTGGTTGAACATTCATCTCTTTGGTTAAAAATTTAGCTATTCCACTGTTAGAAAATTAATCTTCTTGGTTCAAAAATCATCTTCTGATGTTGATGGATGTAAAGAATTTTACAACTCACATGTTGAAAATCTCATTAAACAATATAGTATAAATTTGTACTCAAACTTCAGTAATTTAATAGCATCAATTTGCGAGCGATGATTTCGAACATTAAAAAATAAGATGTACATAAAATTCAATTTACAAGTAAATTATGAATGGTTATAAATTTTATCAGCCTTTATTTCTTCTTACAATGATAGCAAGCATGGAATTATTGGAATGAAACCAAATGAAGTTATTGTTCAAAATAAAAAGTAAATTCTATTGCGAATATCGGAAAACTTTAATGTAAAGTGTAATGGTTAGGAACAAAAATTTAGAATTTGAGAAGAAGTTCGAGTAAGTAAATATAAACATGTTTTTGAGAAAGGTTATACGCAAAATTGGACAACAAAAATATATACAGTGAAACAAATAAAAAAATACCAAACCAGTAAAACACTCATGTACGCATGTATTGAGTATGTCTATTGATGCGGAATATAATTTGCAATCAATACATGCTTTTTTAAATTTATATACATATAAATTCTTAATATTAATAAATGCGCATGGCTAGGTTTTGATGATTCGCACAATAGTTAAATAGATAAGTCTAGTAGATAAAATTCTGTAGTAATATTAAGTTTTCTATAAATAAATTTGAAAGTTTCCAGTGAACTAACTTGTTTTTAATTAGCATGCTAAAACCTTATATATTAATAAAGAAAAAGGCTTATTTCGTTTGAATTGTGCATATTAAAATCATTTTTTATTACTACATACATAACACATCATACACCTCAATGTATGAAGCAACCATTTATATTTTTAAGTTGTGGTAATTTCTCAATGAGATCCCAATAAACATTCTGTAATTTAAAAGTAATAATTTCCTTCAAACAAATTTTGAGAAGTACAACATTACACCTTCAACTAAAGTTTTAATTATGGTCTCTTTAATACGCTGAAATGGTACAACACACATTGGAAGAAGATGTCGATTCACACATGAGCTTACACGCAGAGAAAAAAGATGTAATATTCACTTATCAAGAAATGTAAAGTGTTTCTTGTAACCGTAAGAGTAAAAATTGCTCTTAATGAGGGGTGAAAATTTCAGAATCACTTACCATTTCGTAAATGACACAATGAAGTTAAGGTGAATTCAACGGTAATCCTTTAGTAATTTAAACCTCTACTCATTTTGTCGTGTGCCGCGATGGCATGTACGCGTATTCAGAAGTCGTTACTCGTTTAATAGTGTAGTGGTTAAAATAATCGACTTGCGTGCTTAGGTTCATGCGTTCGAATCGCTCCGTTGCATGCGAAATTTTAATTGTATTATAAGCGTTGTAACTTACAAATACAAATATTTCAGATATACAAATATGTATATCCGAAAATATATATCAGAATTAACCGCGTGTTTATTTATTAATTATTTTTTAGCAATATTTTTTCATAATTTATAGTGCCACCTAAACTACCCACATAGCACAAAAATTCGGCTAAGGTTTCCTGAAACTGGCAATACAAGGTACTGAAGGCACCGAAAGGTTAAGAAAGGTTCGTTTAACAAAGAAAATGTCCGCTTGTCAGGCATGGCAATGTTCAGGACAGTTTGGAAGATTTATTTCACTTAATTCGATGCGCAGTAGTATTCTGTGTCACCTCCGGGTGCGCAGAAGTTTTTTTTTGCCTCTAGAAACACCTAAGGACGTATGTCAATTATTTCTCCCCGTATTTACAAAAACGAAAAAAATCAAATTAAAGAAATTCAAATTTTTTGTTGGTTCTAATTTTTTCGTAAGTATGGATAATCGTCATGGTATGTATATCCCACCGTATTTTGGGAGGGCTAAAAAAAACTACTGCGCAGCCGTAGGGGCCATAGAATACTACTGCGCATCGGATTAAATTAAATACATTTTCAAAACTGTCCTGAACATTGCCATGCAATATTTCCCGACAAGCGGACATTTTCTTGGTTGAACGAAACTTGCCTAAATCTTTCAATGCAACATGCCTAACCTTGCATTGCCAGTTTCAGGAAATTTCCAGCGAATTTTTTGTGCTATCTGGGTATAATCAATACCGTAACTGCAGCATCGAGGAACAGTACAGAATAGCGACTGGATCTTTAAAATCTATTGATCCGCAGGTGAGCACCACTTGAGAATTGGTACTCGTAACGATCAATGATACTCATATTTACCCTGGCGGACCGGCTGAACGGAAGCGTTACGCTACAGCGCAGCGTAACCATAAAGTAACCCTAAAGTAATCTTGAAGTAATCTCGAATTATAATGAATAAAAGAAACAAAATAAATATCTAAATTGTTGCAATTATAATTGTACTTTAAAATTCAGGTTAGAAGGTAATGCCGTAATTGCAATAAGTTTATTTTTTAGCGTTGAAAATTAAAAAAACATAGTGGCTGTCATTGAAGTCTGCTAAAAGGACTACGTTTTTTTAAATTCTAACGCTAAAAAATAAACTTATTGCAATTACGGCATTACATTCTAACGTAAATTTTAATGTACAATTATAATTGCAACAATTTAGATATTTATTTTGTTTCTTTTATTCATTATAATTCGAAATCATTTTAAGATTACATTAGGGTTACTTTATGGTTACGCTGTAGCGTAACGCTAGCGTTCAGCCGATCCGCCAGGTTAGTTGTCTCTAATTGTAAAATTTACTGAACTGTCGTGTTGTTCATATACGTACTTGGAAGATCAGTAGATTTAACTTGGTTTTCAGTAAAATATCAGGTTCTTTTTTCTGCATGCACTTCTTTGATATTCCTAATATTCATACAATGCTACTAAAAAATCTCCAAATAATGTGTTAAAATTGATAATAAAACTTCCACAATTGATGCTTTTTTGCTTCTCCGCTAAAATATGATGAAATCAGACGAAAATGACTGTGTAACATTTCCTAGTCTTCAGGTTGCAGGGATACGGTGGAACGTGGATGACTTTCAGCCAGTTGCACTGTGGAAGTCAAGCTTCCACCTTTTTGAGTTTCTGCACAAACAATGATTTGTTTTGTGAACGAAGATTTTAGGGTATATTTTGTAAAATGCAGCATTTGATTTCGATGAGTATGTTACATGATGATTCTGCTTGTGCAAACGGTTTTTAAGGGGATTTATCAGCGTTATAAAAAGGAATTCCAGTTTCCGGCCGCACGGTTGAATATTTTGGTCTGATATTTTGCATACCTCATCTAAATATTGGTCTCTTTTCCTGTGAAGTCTCGGTTTTTTGAAAAAATGCTTATATTTGACGTTATAAACAAAAAGAAAAGAACAATAGAAGAAAAATGCAGTGACGCTCAGTACTAGCTGCACTGAGAAAAATGGATTATACGAACTGGATAATTGATTTAAAGAATAATACATCGTATAGAAAAGTATATTAGCGCGTATAATCTATAATATTTTTCTAATATATGAAGATGTTACCAAATATAATCTCTAGATGTTAAATTCTTATAATATTCAGGCATTAAATTGTAACATCTCAGATTTTAAAATATCCAGGCGTCTGTCTAGTCTCAGATGGTACGTCGCATCGTGTCGCGTGTCATATGCATCCGTTCGCATTAAAACAAGTAATAATTAAGTTATAAAATGATTATTAGTGCTAAATCATACGTAATTTAGATTTGGAAAATAGGTAAGTTTATATTTATTTTTATTAAACATCACTGCCACTTGTACAAGTGCAAAAACTTAGCCTCCTTTACTTTCGTTTTTGTAGTCTCATGATAGCCACTTTACTGCTTATTGTATGTTTAAAAAATTGAAATTTGTTTCCAGTTCTACTTCCGAGCTCGTCTATCAAAATTTAGTATAGGTTTATAAATACGTTTGCAAAAATTATTATATATATTTGAGGTTATCTAATGGACTAGGATTCTAATATGGATATTAGATTTTAAAATCTTGTATTATAGATTTTATTATCTCGGATTATAAAGTTTAATAATCCAAGATATTATCCTGTAATATCTATTTCTTAATATCTTTAGATTTTAGTTCTAATAATCTGGATCGCTGTCCCATAGTTAATAGTCCAAGATTATATCCGGTAACATATTTTTTATTACCGGGTATTATCCATTTTTCTCAGTGTGAGTGTGTATTTTCGAGGCCTGAGTCTCGACCCTCGTCAAAGCTACGAGGATAAAAGGAAAACCGCAATTGAAAAAACCACAAATTCCAAATTTGTGCAAAAAATTGTTTATAACAATTCTAATTGTTAATAATTTATGGATATTCTAACTAACAATCACTCTCACAATAAGTTCAAGCATTTTTAGCTAAGAACAAATCTTTTTCAACCACAATGACTATATTTGGCTATTTGTTAATTTCGTTTCTTTATAACAATTAAAACAGATAATAATCAAATTATTTGCATTCTGGGAGTACTCTTGCGTCGATTTAAGATGATTTTCATTATATGCAAACCGCTATTGAAGAGTAAATAATGATTTTGTGAAAAATCTCGATTTTCTCATACTTCGAGTAACCATATAATAAATAAACAAATGAAAATGCAACAATCTCTATCTAAGGTGCTCTTGGAAATTTAGTGCTCTTCAATTTAAAAAAATAATAATTGCGGATTGGGGCAAAATTGAAGGCTGTAGACCTTTTGAACGAAAAAAATGCGTTTCCTCCCACAGTGCGGTGTATCTTTGCATACTATCGTGTGCACTTCAACATTTCTATTATTACTGCAAATATTAACCGATTTTCATGAATCTTTTTTTCACTTTCTTGAAATTATATGAATAAACTATTTCTGCTCATTAAAATTGAATCACGCGATGCTTTCATAATTTCAGTTTTTTGAACCGGCCTGCATCTCATAAGAATAAGGAGGGTGATCTTCCTCGTAGCTTTGACGAGGGTCGAGACTCAGGCCTCGAAAATACACACTCAGCTAGTACTGAGCGTCACTGCATTTTTTTTCTATTGTTCTTTTCTTTTTGTTTATAACGTCAAATATAAACATTTTTTCAAAAAACCGAGACTCACAGGAAAAGAGACCAATATTTAGATGAGGTATGCAAAATATCAGACCAAAATATTCAACCGTGCGGCCGGAAACTGGAATTCCTTTTTATAACGCTGATAAATCCCCTTAAACACTGAGCGTTAAATGGAAGTTTTACATAATGTATTTTCTGTTCATAAATTCAATTTGATTGTACACCCACCCAAATACTCGTACAACATATAGAGACCTTTGTCTTCACATGCTTTCATGGTTGCTTGAAGTAGAGCTTCATCCTGTTCAAACAGTGTAACCACCCTCTTGGATTTCTACCCAAGAGCCTTGCTACTCTGGAGTTGAAAACAAAATATGAAATTAATGGCATTGAAAAAGCGTCGACTAGGCACGCATTGAGATTCTGCGCAATTGTGGACAACAAATTTTCAGTCTAGAACGACTGAATTTGTTGTCTGCAACTTCGAGAGACGAGAGCTACCTTATTCAATTTATCGCAATCCATTTTTCATCGTTTGAAATTTTCAATATATTTCAATAATATCTGATCGCTCTTGTATTAACTGTTTGAGTTCTTGGATGTGCTTCAGAAATAAATTTAATCGAGTGCACAATTCTTGTTGCTTTTTTCGTAGTTTGGCATCTAACGGTAGACTGAAGCCATAAAAGAGCCTCATATAGCTATGATATTATTATTATTATTACTTTGACCCCTCCACTCATATATTGTTCACCCCCTCCATCCATTGCCAAGGATTTTTGATATACGATGCAATTATTTTGATTTGGATTGAGAGAAAACTGTTGATGTGTCATTAGGATTCCTGAAACTACGAGGAGGTCATCAGAATGAAATTTTTTTACCAGGAATTATTTAACATTATATGCACAATATGCATACTTATGGAATGTATAAACAATTAGTTTGTTGATGAATCTAAAGGCTGACTAACGTTAAACTCACGTTTTTCGTCCAATTCTTTGAAAAAATATGGCGCCAACTTTATTGTCGGCCGATATCAAAGGAAAATCTCCAAGGAATTTAATATTAAACATATCAAAGAAATTTTGTGCGACGGGTGTCGCATAGTTGTGGAATGTCTGAACAATCTATTTTTTCATAACAACAAGGCCTGTCAATCGTATGCCTGATGTTTCTTCATTGATATCAGCATAAATATTGGATTCCATCTCTGACGCATGATGTCAGCGCTCATCAAAGGGAGCCATGAGTCATTGAGATGGTAGCAGATCTTGACAATTTTCAATGTAATACGTATAACGCCATGGCGATTAGCATTTAATATATAAATTATTTTATTTTTGGGCTAAAAAATCTAATTTCGGGGATAGCAGATATTAATAGCTTGATATTTTGACGTCATATATCATATCCTATTCCATATTTTTGGATGGCAAAGTTCAGTTCCCGGATTCAGGTGTTCATTTTCAATATCGATATTAACAATCAGATAATTCTACACTCTGATTTGTAAGTCACCACAAAGAGCGAAACCAATCTCACAACCTTCTGCGCTCCAGCCGCAAGTTTTCTAATTGTACGGGAAAAAGTGGTCCAAGGCCCCCTACACTACTACTAAAGTTGCTGACAATTATTGAACTGTAAACAAGTTGCAAAGGCTACTTGCAGAGAAATCTTATATGATAAACGTGAAAAACAGATTCTTGTAATGTATACACAAGGTTAGTAGCCGTTATTATAAATTCCTTCATACTGCTGTTTTTAATTTTTTCGATCACGTATTAAAAACTTACATAATTTCTGAAGGAGGACATGACCCGATTTGATTTGGAGAAATCCTTGCCTTCTTTTCAATATTCTTGAAGTTTTTCCTATTTATGATAAATAAGACACAGACACTCGTTCACTATTGGTTTCCAATATAAAACAGCACTTAATCGTTTTCAAACTGTCAATTCCATAAAAACTGATTTATCGGAGAGAGGGATGACAAAAATTCTCGACAAGTACGCCGATTCGAACATGAAGCTCAAAACCGTGTAGTGCCAGCGACCCCAGAAGCATGCCGTGGTTCCTCTTCTCTCTTAGAAATTCTTATTCCATCTCTATCTATGTATCTTCCTCTGTTTTTCTTTCTCGCGATAAGTTTCGTTCATTCGCTTATACGCACTCTCGATCCCTATTTTAAAAATAGATTTAATCACTACGACGCTCTAACAAGATCCACCTACAGCTCTTTTATACTCTATACCAGATTCTAAACGATGTGCGGCTGCACCGCATCGTAAAATGTTGTTGGTCGTAAATAATTTAAAGCAAAAGTTCGCTGTTTGCACTTTGGATCATTGGTACTAGCGATCATCCCAATTGTTGCACTCGAAATGCAGTTTTAACTTACTGTTAATAAACAATGAGTGATTCGTATTATTCTATAAACTATAATCCATTAAAACCACCATTCACACTGTTTTCTTTCTGTATAACTAACGCATTATATCATATTGTTATCTTCATTCTGAAGATTCAGTCAAATATCACTTAGAGCTAACTTTTCTTCTGTCTATCAAAGAATTATTTTTTATATTCTTATAATTACAAAATGTTTTAAGATGCGAAAGTATTGGTTTCATGCCTACAACTAGGTGTGTGTGTGTGTGGAGGGGGAGGGTGCTTCAAAAAAAGTTATATTTTTAACAAATTAACCAATTAATTTGCAGGATCTATTGTTCAATTGTGCGGGTCGAACTTTGCCTATCTGACACGTCCATGAAATAAAAACTGTCTAAAGTAAAATATTCAGATATTTACATAGTTGAAAAAATACACAGAAAACGTAATAATAAAAAGATTTTTGTAAAATGGTTAGGATACAATGAATCTCACAATAGTTTAGTAAATAAGTCTGATTTGTGACCTTCATTATTCTGTACAATAACTTTTATTAATAAAGGTACGGATTTTTAACAGATACACGCTTTTTTGTCGTGTTTACATCCCTCTTTATTTCAGTACAGTTTAAGAATTCTAAGTATAAGAAAATTGCTTGCAGATACAAAAAAAAAAGTTAAATATACATTTTTTATGTTCTCATTAACATGTTTTGAATGCTTTTTTTATATTAATACAAAGTTTTGTTTACATAAATCAAACTCCTCCATTTTTTATTTCAAAAATGTTTGACACTAAAGAATTTCCGCGATAGTGTCAACAGCAAAATCATATAAACGTTGATCTGGTGGAGTCGATAAATTCTGAAATCATTCATCGATAGTAATTTGTTTAATTAAGAAAGAAAAATATGAATTCTTGTGTACATTTTGCGACAATATAACAATCATATTTCCAAAGAAAATTTCAAAACAAATTGTGAAATTCCACAGTTGATTATATACTCCTTTTATTACCTATGCTTTGAAAAATACGTTAGTTAAATCAAAATATCTTTGGAGGCGTTTGAAGTTTTGGATACTCAAAGACATACTTCTGGCTTTTGGAAAAGCTACTCAAATCTATGTCCATTTTTTTTTAATTTGGAATTAAATCCAAAATTTGGCCAGCTTATCAATTAATAAATTGAGTATTAAATTTTTATGCTGATCAATATGAATAAAATAATTTTTAAATACTTTATTATTATTTCCTGGGTTGAGACCGTAAGAGCCCCTGACGCTTGGGTGATCCCGTTGCGTCCCCTTGTGAGCCTAGGTATTTCTGAACATTTCTGTTAGGACTTTGACTTCTTTCCTTCCGAGCTTAAGTATTTCCTTCGCTCGGTAATGGTTTAGCTTTAAGCCCAAGAATGTTTTCGCCTGTCTGCAGCCAGTGGCCTATTCCCACTCATTCTGATATTCCTCGGTCAGCCAATTCCCATACTAGTAGCGACGTAGCCTTATAGGAGCACTGGAGCATGGCCATAATCTCAGATTGTAGGACTGTGGCGTAGGACCCCATCGGCATTTTGAAGCCCATTCCACTCCTTCTACGATATACACCGGCTGCTGCCTTCTTCTTGTTTCTGAAGCCATCTTTAAGCCAGTTCTCCCCATCACTTGGGAGGTGTGCGTCGCCATTAACCCATTCTTCTCTCGTGGATAGGCTAATACGATACTTCTTGTCGAAGAGATAGTGAGTGGACGTTTTGTTCCTGAGCATGCGCAGGGTCGGCCTACTCGCGATGTCGGTTGGGATCCGCACTGCTGTCGAGGTCCTTTCGCCCTTTACCATATTTAATCTCCAGGCCGCCTCTGCAGCCACGACCTTGATGGTGAGATGGAGGGGCTCCAACCCTGTTAGTGTCCCCAATGCCATTGTGGGTTTCCTGATTATTTTCAGTCGAAACTTCACAGTGGACAGTTCGACCCTGCTCCACCAGACCACCGCCGCATAGGTTAGTCTGTGTAGCAGGATCGCTGTGTAGATCCACATGAGTATCTACGTCTTCAGGACCCAGCTTTTCCCTATGGCTCTCCTACAGAGCCCTAGAGTTGCTACTAGCTTTTTGCACTTGTTTCCTAGGTGCTCGTTCCATGAGAGCTTCTCATCCAGGATGACTCCTTGACATTTAGCACGTTCTTTGATTTCCAGTTGTTGTCCTCCCAATTTCAGTGTACTCGTGGTTCTCCAACTTATACCGTCTGGTGAATACAACCGCGTCCGTCTTACTCAGATTGACCCATAATCCAGTCTTCTTGCACCAAGAATCCATCCCCAGTGCTTGCTGCAATACTCCGAAGAGCGCATCCAGATGCTGGCCACGCACGATAACCAGTATATCGACTGCGTAGCCTATAACGTGGTAGCCCTGAATCGTGAACAGATCAAGCAGTTCATCCACTACCAAGCACCACAGCAGGAGGGATAAAACACCTGCCTGTGGACATCCTGAGTCAACGGTTCCACATAAAGTGGTATCACCCTTCGTCATTGTTCGGTTCCTGTTGTCCAACATGTGGCAGGTCCATTCCACGACTGCGATAGGCACACCATGTACAATGATGGCCGTCCTGATCACCTGTCGGTAGGTGTAGTTGAAGGCTCCTTCGATATCCATGAAGGTTCCAATCGCGAGGCCTTTCTGCTTCAGTTGTCCTTCGATTAGGTTAACTGCTCCGCATAGGGCTGTCTCGGTCGATTGACCAGCCCTATAGGCGTGTTGCTCCTTGTAAATTGGCCTACTTGATAAGACCTTATCGAGGATATATCTATCCACAAGTTTTTCCACTGTTTTTAGTAGAAAAGATCTAAGGCTGATGGGACAGAAATCCTTTGATAAAGTATAACCGATCCTGCCTGCTTTCGGAATGAAGAGCACTCTTGTACGTCTCCATGCCGTCGGAACATATTCCAGCATCAGACTAGCCCTAGCAAGTCTCACGAGCGGTTCTATGATGATCTCTCCGGCCCTCTTTAAGAAGACCGGATATATGCCGTCCAGACCAGGAGACTTGTAAGGACTGAAAGACTTCAGGGCCCACCTGACCCTGGACGAAGTAACAATCTCGTTAGCTAGCCGCCGTTTCATACCCAGCTGGGCCACAGGCGGCTTTGGTTGCCTCAGAGATGTCACCCCCTTTTTTCCAGTCCTTATGATGCCCGAAAAATGTGCCTTGATCAGGTGAGCCAAGGTCTCCTTGTCCGACGCTACCCTGGCAGACCGGCCGAACGCAGGCGTTACGCTGCAGCGTAACGGTAAAGTAATGGTAAAGTAATATGGCATTACAACTAATAAAAAAAACAAAGTAAATATGTAAATTGTTGCAATTATAATAATACGTTAAAATGTACGTTAAATGGTCATGTCGTAATTGCAACAAGTTTATTTTTCAGCGCTAAAAAATAAAAAAACGAAGTTGCTGTCATTGAAGTCCAGCCCCTGTTGGCAGTTTGCTAACGGCGGCTTCAAGCGGGTGGCCAACATGCAGGGGACCCGACTTCAATGACAGCAACTTCGTTTTTTTATTTTTTAACGCTGAAAAATAAACTTGCTGCAATTACGACATGCCCATTTAACGTAAATTTTAACGTATTATTATATTTGCAACAGTTTACATATTTATTTTGTTTCTTTTATTAGTTGTAATGCCATATTACTTTACCATTACTTTACCGTTACGCTGCAGCGTAACGCCTGCGTTCGGCCGGTCCGCCAGGGTAAGTATCCTCCGTCGGGCAATTTTAGCGTGCCGAGAATAGCATCCGGGTTTCCAGAGAGCAACTTGTCCAGTCTATCTGCCTATGCTCCCTTCTCGATGTCTGTGCAAAGTTTGATCAAAATCAAAGCTTATTCTAATGAATCCAGAAGTGGTAAAAAATGTGTAATAAGTTCAAAAGTGTTCAAGGGAATTTTACAGAATTCAAGAGACTTCTACAGAATTGAAGATAATTATACAGAATTCCAGAGTCTTTTCCAGAATTTAAAATAATTCCACGGAAATCAAGAGAGTTCTACTCAATTCAAGACAATTCTACAGAT
>CAKNYM010033571.1:0-25206 GCA_932195095.1 Andricus curvator
AACTGGGGCGGTCTTGGTACGTTTTTCGTAGTGAGTGTCCGGCGAGTGTTTGGTATCCCAGTGTCATTTATGTTTATTAGTTCAGTTATCCTATATCTATAGTAATGTATAAGAAAACTGAGCTAATCAGCAAGAATGACACTAGGTTACCACACTGTCTCTGGACACTCTGTAGTTTGAACTTACCAAGAGCGCCCCAGTTTAGTTCTTTAAACCCAACAGGCGTTCCTTACAGTGCCCTAAACTTCCGTACGACTCAATCAAATGTAGGTAACCTTCATCCTCCGGAAATACCTGTCGGTCAGTTGGAGCGACACAGGGTCCAAATCGGTGCCATTCATAGATTCACTCCCCAACGGAACCTTCTGACAGAAACGATTAGAATAGATGACTCTTCGGATTCCGAAAACGTGTTAGGTCGTTCTGGGAAAAGGGTTATTGTTCAATTTGAGAGAAATTCCCGACGTTTTGGAACCAGGTATAACAACTCGGTAGACGCAGGAAGTGGAAATCCTTTCGGTCGACGGTGTAGCCGAATTAATACTGGGTTTCGAGATTCGATGGGCATGGGATTTCCGAAAGGGCGCAGCCTGGAACTCGATGACAAATTCAACCGCGAAAGTGCCAACTAGAGAGATTAGACCGTGCTACTTCTTCCCCCCACCTGATCAATAGTTCAACGTACCTCGGAAAAATGTTCTCGAACTGGAAAATCACATTTTATGGTAGTTGTTAGACTAGTGATGAGGACTTCCGAACGCGCATAGAGGATCGTACCAAGCTCACTAAGGTCTCCTATGACCAACTCCTGCTGGCCATGCTGGTTTTGTTGGAAGGTTTCGCGTTTAAATGGTTCAAAAACCATAACTAGAATATCGCGAATTAGGAAGAATTTAAGAAGGCATTTAGGTACCGTTTTGGCGATGAAGAGTTTAGAAAAAGAGTTAGGGAACAGATCTATTCTTGGATCTAAGGGGAAAATTAGCATATAGCTGATTACCTCACTAACCTAGAGGGCCTAATCAACCTACTCGAAAATGATATGCCGACAGTGCAGCAGCTGATTGGGCTCATATTGGACTTGGACTGGAATTTTATAGGGTATTCGCCGCTCTCACTACCGATCTCTTGTTGAACTCTCGCAACTTAGTAGAGTTTGGGAAAAAGAGTGGACAGTCATTAGAGAGTATAAGCCATACCCTAACCCCAAGACGGTACGGACAAAGGGTGTCAAATGAATAACGACCAGTCAAAAGGAAAGCAGCTGAGCTCGACTACGCCCGCTGCTCCTACCCTATAAATAAATTCGCGAGATAATACCCTAACGCTTTGGGCAAGATCATTTGTTTTAGGTGTATACAGGTGGGTTATTGTCAGGAGGGCTGCGCTCTACCGTGGAAATTGGTTTGCCGCGCCTGTAAGAAAGAGGGCTTCACTATTAAAACTTGCCCTGATTGCTCGGGAAACGGGGAAAGAAGGCAGTAAGATCGGTCCCTGCTACCTCTCAATCTCAAGAGGCCGTCAAAACTAAGTCAGACGTCTCTGAGCCCGTCACCACTTCCGTTTTGGCCTCGATTGATTCAGTTGATTATAAGGGGGGGGGGGGGTAGCGTCTCACCCTATGACTGCGTTTCATGGATATTGTTCTTTGAAAGTAATGATCTTGTATGAGATGTCGCGTCTGCCGATGAGGGTTCAACTTCTCTCACTGTTGAGGCTCTTGCGCATGGAGAAGGTAGTTACTCGCCACATCCTCTGGGTACTTTTTCTGATTTGTGACAGGAGGGGACAAGTAACGTACTTCTATTATTCGATAAACTGTTCGGGGAGGTTGGTCTCCTGTCGGTTCCTGTTGCTACTTTTCCTGATTTGAAGCAGGAGATGACGGACAGTTCCACTTTAGTTCCCGAGGCTTTTAGTTTGAAAGTGGGTTTTCCGTCACTTACGGGCTGCATGGATAGAGATTTTAAACCAGAATGTGATATGTTGGACGAAATACAGATTGATCAGGGGTATAAACAACAATTTTCCAGTCCTGAACAGATCCCTAGAACTCTGCATACCAGGTTGGTGCGTGCTAGAGCGCACCTTAAGGTCCTGCCCAACGGCAGTTAATTATACGCATCGGACATGGTCCTCTCGGGAAAGTGGAGGCGCCGACCGGGCCAGCAGCTCTTCGCGGGAGGGCCGGTGCTGGAAGAGCAGCTGATAAAGGTCCATCATGCCGCTGTGCCAGCAAAAGTACATTTAAGTTCCGAGTTGTGCACATGTTTGATTCGCCGAATTGATACTAGTTTACGTCAGGGCTTGGATTTGCGAGCCTGGCTTAAGGATTTTTTTGTTCTTGTCTTCTTCTTCGAGTTTGCGTATATATGTTTGCCGAATTAATATTAGTTACGTTAAGGTTTAGATCAGCTGTAACCACGTATCACAACCGTGAGATATGTGGTTACAGTCTGCAAAGAATTCAATACGACGATCCGGCAAAAGTCTCGTGCACCCTGACGACACCGAGCGACCGAAGGACGACCGCCTTCTGTATTTTCTCCGCAAGTATCAAAGCATTTTTCTGACCCGCAGGGATGCTTTTCAGGCTATTAACCAGTGAAACCTTGGCACCTCCAAGAGCGCCGATGATCAAGACGATCAGCTTAACAGAATATTCCGGATATAAGCGTCGCAACTCCCTTATAAGGTCTTTATACCTCTCTTTCTTTTCTTTCTCCTTGGCTGTGACGTTTTTGTCAGCTGGTGCTGAAAATTCGATAACGAACATGGTTCGTTTCTCGGAGTCAAGGAGAACTATGTCGGGCCTCGAGTGCGCTACAGAAACAATTGTCGAGAATATGAATTTCCAGTATATGCGGCACTTCTCATTTTCGACAATTGACTCTATTTCTGTAGGAGCGTTTAGCGTGGAGGTATTTGGGCTAATGCCGTAAGAGTGACTGAGATGGTAATAAAGCACTCTTAGTGCCGCATTGTGCCTTTGGATGTAGGTCGTTCCCGCATGAGTTGGAAAACTAGATAGTATGTGTCCTAGATGCTCGGTGTGTGCATGACACGCTCTGCAGCTATCATCGGGAATGTCTCAGTAGCTTTGACTTGTTGATTGTGTGATGACGGATACGCAGTTCGCGCGCGAACTGTCGAACCTTGGCATTGAAAGTCCTGCAAGATGTTATGTAGTCAATCACACACTGAATGCGGGACGCGTACTGTCTTGCCCAGCCTATCTTTGTGCTGAGTTGAGGTATTGGCCTTTTGGTCTTATGATCAACCGTTGGTTTTGTTTTACGGTTTGCATCTGACAAAGTTCTCGCTGCATTGTACACACCACAATTGATAGTCCAGAGGTCGGATTCTTTGGAAAAATCTCCACGAAGCTCATCATCCAGTTCAGTCAGATCTTTGGGCTTGGGAAAAACCTGAATGTTGATGTTTCTCCGGGTCCTGAAGCATCGTTCTTCCTCTATTGGCTGCAGTTGAGTAGGCGCTCGGCTTATTTAACCCCTTTTCCGGAGTTCCTCGGCACGGTTTCGCAGACGTTTATGCGAAAAATGCGAGAACTCTGGGTGTTTCTCGCACCACAGAGTATGCAGTCGCGCCCTGTAACCTTTTCGTTCAGAGGGCATACTGGTGTCATAGCACTCCAGCAGGTTGACCCTGAGTCGATCCGTCCACTTGAGAGTAATGAGATTCTGCCGGTCAATCGCATCGACTCCGTCTTGATTGGCTCCCTCAACTCTAGGGTAGTCGGCATTGTTGTCCGACCCATTGTTGGGAGCCCTGCGTGTTCGATTGTTTTGAACCGCACTTACTACAACTATGTTTGGTGTTGTCATTGTTGTTCCCACGAGCAGCTAGGGAAAAGGGTTTGTCCATCCTTGTTGGAAACCGTATGCAACGATAAGGCTGTATACTCTGAGAGGTCGCCCGGTATCCCAGAGACACCGTTTGAGACATCAGATCGCAGGATTTCGCCGGGAGCGGGTGCAATTTTTCAAATTAGCAGCCGCTCCCGGCAAAATCCTGCGATTGTCATTATGAATAACTTTTAACTATATATATATATATATATATATATATATATATATTGTAATGAAGTTTTGTACACGAAACCTGGAAAGATGTAAAACATACTTTCCGCGGACTCGCCGAAGCCGTACCTAACCTCCGAAAGGGAGGAAAGGACGGCTGAAAGTAACTGGAAAATATTAAACTTACCGTCCAACCAAGAGTCAAGTTTAGGCTAAGTAACACCTAAGTAAATTTAGCCTTACAGTTAAGTATTAAGTGACCACAGACCTCAAAAAGCATTCACAGATAGCTAGACTAGCGATCATACGATTGACAGAACTGACAGGTGGTAAACATAGCGCAGACGACGTGTACAGTCGCCAACCTAGTAGCCACCAAGCACCCAGTACGAGAGGATGAGACACCACCGACACAGCGCAGCAGTCCCGCGCAAGTACCGAGAGGGCAGCACCGTCCGGTCACCACTGCATCCGGCGATCACGCTGCACCGGTTAAGTGGGGGCCCGAAGTCGGCGGCCATGTTTCGCCGTCAACGCAAGACAAGTAGTGCCGATACCAACGGCAAGTACCGGTACCAGGTGGATCATCGGGTCAAGCCAAACCAACCCTGCTATGCCACATCTTTAAGCTCCACTCGCAGCACCGACGATTATACGAAGCGAACCCAACTAACCCTGCCCTGTCACACCTTTAAACATCACTCGTAACGTGGTAGACAGTACGTAGGACACCGAACCAACCCTGTTATACTACGTGGCTAGAGTACCTGGTATGTCAAAGTAGTTAGAAGGCGGCCATTTCAAGGCAACGGAGAGGCAGCCATGCTGAAGTAACTAGAAGACGGCCATGTTGGAACTAGGATGGGGAAGACCAATGGGGAGACGAGCAGTCCGGTCGACCGACCCAATAAGGAAGCAGCGGCGGTACGACGACACCCATTGGCCGAGAACGACAGGCAAGCCGTTTCTACTGCAACCAACCAATCAACAGCCTCGATACAGAGAAACGCGGGCCGAAAAGAAAGCAACGGGAGCAAGCGTAGGAAAGCACGCTTCGCAAGACACTTGTGCTCTTGGCTTGGCAGCGGTGTGGCCGGACGTACCGGAAACCTGAGATTTTCGAAGAGGTATTTTAAAATTTGGATATGGGAGACAGAAAAGAAGAACTTGCGAGGTGGCTACAAGGTAGGTGGTACTTCCTTACCCTTTGAAAGTTGTTCTCAGCCCGCTTTGTTTGAGGCCTACGGGCTAGTGTTAGATTCTCGCGAACGATAGATAGAGTCAGTGCCGCGTGGGTTCTCCGAGGCCCCCTCGCCACCCGGAAAGCTGAGGCACGCCCGACTCAGAGCCCGATGATAGCTAATCGAGGCGGGCGTCTCTCAACCCGAACCGTGGGTGGATGCACGACGATGGACGCACGAAGCGGTGTGGTGTAAACGCGGATGCCTCGGACGGCCACGACGAATGTGACAGGTCGCTTCATGGGATGGTGTTCTGTCGGTTCCGGGCGTAGATTCGCTGAACGCAGCGCGAATGTTAAATTAGTTATTATGTATAAGGGATTTTGATTAAACTGATTATTTTTATTCGTATTTCTTATAAAAAAAGTAAACTTCTCTCTCACTCACGCGATTCCCACCCCCTCTTGTGTGTCTCATGTAATATTAAGGGCAAGCTAGCCGATTTGTTGAGCGCGACGGGACCGGTTCCTACGGGGCTCGGATAGGGTCATCCCTATCTGGCGCCTGTAAACACTAAATTCAACGAGCTTCGTGGGTTGCTCGAGAGTCAGAAGGGTGTGACTCACGGACTCGGCGTACTCCGGTATTGGTGTCGCGGCTAATAGGTAAGTGGCAGCCACAATTTATTTAAGTAACCTGGTTTTCCATCCTGAGCCACCCCCGGCCAGGTCGTGATTAACGGGTTGTACACGGTGATTGGAAAACCATCGTTACAATATATATATATATATATATATATATATATATATATGTATAGACTGTACGTTGTCACCTCAAAAATATATATACACTAGACGTTGTCGCCTCATATATAACGTTGTCACCTCCGAAAACGGAGGTGACAACGTTTTGCCTATTTTTCGATGTAAATCCATTTTAGATACACTTTTATTGCATTTGGCGAAAAAACGTTCGGAGGTGACAACGTTCATCCTTTATCAGCAGTATAGCCTACCTAGTTCGGGTATATATCACCGGCGCTAGTGTCGCCATACTAGCAGATACAAGCTGTACGTTCTCACCTCCAGCATATATGAATGCAATCACAGGTAAGAGGCACACCTTCCCACCTCCGTGATTTGGCAACACTGCATTTACTCTCAGTGAATCAGCAGGTGCCTTTCGCCGGCCGAAATTTGAAAACTGACAAATAGTAAGATTCAATCGTGAATATAAAAGCTTGAAAATGGTTCAATCTTTATAAAAAATAGTATCTTTATGTTTTTGAGGCCGCTGAATTTAAATTTGATATCAGAATTCCAAAATTCAAAATGGTTGATACCAAAATTTGAAAATCGTTGAATTTGTATGCAAATGAGTATTTGTAAGTTTTTCAGGTCGCTGAGTCCGAATTTGATATCAGACTTCAAAAATTCAAAATGGAGGATATAATATCGCAAATGAAAATTCTTTTAAATTGTTGAAATTTTATGAAAATTAGTATTTATACGTATTTAGGGTAGCTGAAGAGAAATTTCGCTCTAAAATTTCCAAATTTTAAAATTCTAGAGATTTTTTGGTGCCGCTGAATACAAATGTGAAAGTAAATTTTTTTAACTGTTTTTTTTTAATCAATCTGTTTCACTTGAAATTTTAAGTTATTTTTTTCTTGTTGAGAATTAATTTTCTTGACTGAAAATGTTACTGCTTGGATGAAAATTATTCCGTTTTGGTTGAGGATTCAGCTGTTATGTTCAAAATTGGTCGTTTTTTAGTTTAATTCAACTATTTTTGTCTTCGAATTAAAATCTCTTTTGGTTGAAATACTACCCATCCAACATATGTCAACAGCATATTGCATTAGGAATACATTTTTGGCAGAAAAATCAACTACTTGGTTTAAAGTTGAACTACATTGTAAATAATGAATTTTTTGGTTGAACATACATGGTTTTAAATTGAAATTCACTTAGTTGGTCTTAAATGAACACTTATGTAAAGATTTCGTCTTTTCGGCTTTTTTTTGTAGAAATGTGTGCTAACAGCTTGAGAATTTATGGTTTGTTGAAAAATTCATGTTTTTGATTGATAATTGAACTATTAATTTGAAATTGTGACTATTTTGTTAGAATTCCGTTTATTGCATTTGGAAAATTCAAATATTTTGTCATAAAGGTATTGTTTTGTTAAAAATTAATAATTTTGGTTTATGCTTAAACTATTCATTTGAAAATGTAACTATTTGGTTGAAAATCCTTTTTTTTCAAACAATTTTTTTAACTGAAAATTTAGTTATTTCACGTTTGGTTCAAAATGTATCCCTCACAAGTTTATGATTCAAATTTTTGGTCGACAATTAATTTTTTTTGGAAATTATTCGTGTTTGTTAAAAAATCATCATTTTGTTTGAGGATGCAACTATTTTGTCAAGAATTTGTAATTTTCCATCGGAGTTAACTGGTTGATAATTTGCTTTTTCCGTTCAAAATATGTTTCTTCGACTGAAAATATAATTATTCCATTTTTGGTTGAGAATATATCTTTTTTAGGTAAAAATTCAATCATTTGGTCGTAAATTAACTTTTTCGTTGAGAATTAACATTTTTCGTTCAAAATTCAACTACCTCTTTCAAAATATCTATTTTTTTAGAAATTCTTTTGTTTTTGTGGAAAAATACATTTTTTATCTAAAAAGTTTCACTCCACTTTTGGTTGAAAATGTATCGCTTATAAGTTAAAAATTCAACTATTTCGTCGTAAATGAACTTGTTTCTTAAAATTCCATATTTTTAATTGAACATTAAACTATTTATTTCATGACGTAACTATTTGGTTGACAATTAATTTTTCTTTTAATTATTTTTTTATTTGAAATATTAATTATTCCACTTTTGGTTGGAAATTTATCTCTTTATCAGTTAAAAATTCTGCTATCTGGTCGTTAATTAACTTTTATGTTGAGAAATCATATTTTTTGCTGAAAATTAAACTTTTTTCGCAAATGTAAGTATTTTGTTGGAAATTCTTTTTCTTAACTTAATTTTTTTATCTGAAAATATATTTATTGCACTTTTGGTTGTAAATGTAGCCCTCATATTAAATTGTAGCCCTAATTGTGATTCAACTGTTTGGTAGAAAATTCATGTAGTTTCTTGAAAATTTGTTCTCTTGGTTTTAACATTAACCTTGTTTGTTCGAAATTCATCATTTTGTTTGAGGATTCTACTATTTTGTCAAAAACCCGTCATTTTATATTGGATGCAACTGGTTGATAATTCTTCTTTTTTTTTTGAAAATTAATTTTTGTGAATTAAAATTTCAACTATTTGTAGTAAATTGATTTGTTTTTCAATTTCAATCTTCAAAATTCATTTCTTATGGAAGAAAAGTAATTTTACATGGTTGAAAATTCATCTTTTTTGGCTAAAAATAATCTTGTTGGTTCAAAGTTCGTCCTTTTGGCATGAAAATTCAACTCTTTGGCTCAAAATGCAACTACTCAATTTTTTTGACGATAATGTTGGCACTTAATGTATCGATGAGGATTAACATTTCATTTTTTTATCTGAACTTGCTCCTTTTAATGAAAAATATGAGCATAATTTTCCTTTTAGAGTTCGCATTAAAAATATTAATACATTAGCAATTATTTTAAAAAACTAAGAGTCGTATCGGGAAATGAAAAACACCTCTAGATTCGTCTCCGAAATATCTAGATGCCGTATTTTTTCGTTCTTTGTTTAAACAATTTTCAAACAATCACATTATTTTTCATAGTTCTGCAATTGTTATAAACGAAGTAATTGTCGGAAATAAAAATGGACAATACTATTGCAATCTTTTCGAAAATATCTCGATGCTAATTTTTTTTCTAAGCATTGGTTGAACAATTAGGTCATGTGTTGCTTAACGTATATTTGCTGTGTGCCTGTAGATATGTATTTGAAACATTCAGGCTTTTTCATTTCGGATTAAACCATTTTTAAGTCGGAATAAACATAAAAGGTCGTTCAAGTATTACTGCATTTTGAAATTCTTCAAAGTGAAAATGTACGCTCATAAATAAAGACCTGAAATGACATTTTTTTCAAAGTATATGCTTTCAAAATATATTTTATTATAATTATTTTTTCTTAAAATTGTTCACTAAATTCTATTTGACAAATTCATACTTTTGAAGTTGATAAATTTTTTGCACGGTAGAGGTTTTTGTTGGGGCTTTGTTTTTTGAAATATTTCTCTCCATAATCAATTTGAGAATGTATTAAAAATAGAACAAATTATGAATCGAGGCCTTTAAAATCAGAATAACTGGGCAATCGTCCAACATCTGGAATGACAATGAAGTTGAATAAACAACCAAAAATACGTTTATAAGAACCTAGTAATATAAGAAGACTATGAATTTTTATAAGGATTTTGTTATTTAAATTGATTTTATGGGTCTTCAAAGTTGAAAAGCTTCGAATTTTAGAGTGATAAATTAGATCGAAAAATTTTCTAACTGGGACCCAAACTGAAAAGAGATTAATTTTATTGTTCGAGAACTCCGGAATTATATTAGTGTAGTAGTACTATTTATAATGTCCAGTTTCAATAGCTCAGGTACACCCACCTTATCACCTAGTCTACACCCCACCGGTTGCTCTTCTGAGCTCTCTTTCGCCGACCCTTACCTGCGGGGGGTCCTTTGTGCTAATGAGGAGTGAAATACGTAACATGATTTTTTTAAATTTTACAATTAATAATTAATTAATATTATATTAGGAAGCTATGTTTTTCGGCGATTCCAACGATATGTCACTTATGGTAAATAGTCAAAAATTAGAATCTTTCCAATCCACCCCGTGTTGGAGCAACCTTCATCGAAATCAAATTTAGGACGTCCGAAAAATATTTTAATTATCACTTTTCTTCAACTTATTTGTCACATAAATATATGAAATCATTTTATTTTTATTTCGAAATGTAATTTCAAAAACTCAAAAGTAAGAAAAATGTGAGATTTTACACAAGTTTCAAGTCCATATCTGTGGCAAACTTCAATGTCGTGAAAAGTAGACTAGTGGAAATAGCTAATCAATTATCAAAAATTCCGAAGGTCTTCAGAAAAATTGTATGTTTTTTTTCATATGTTGAACATAAAATAAAATTTTGCATAACGTCATCGTGTCGGCAATTTGTTTAAAACAATTAAATTGCTAAATTTTCCCCTCATTGTTCCACGAAAATTCAAAACATTTTGCAAACTTGAGTGAGTAATTATATACTCAGTCTCTATCCTGTATCAAATTTGCAAAACGTTCATGATGCGGCCACGTTATTAATTATAAACAAATTAATATTTTGTTAATCTCTCCTGAGCGAAAATACCAAAGATTTTTCAAAATGTTGTTTCTGCTTTTATTCGTTGAGAAAAGACTATTGTATGATTTGCAAAACTAAATATATTTCGCAAATTATCGTTTTTCAAGTTGTTACATTTTTGGCCATTCGACTCCTAAAATTTCAGCGGAAATTCCGAAGGTTGCGTTTTGAGGTACCAATTGTTAGAGAGGTTGGGATCTGAAAATTATGAAATTTGCAAAACGTTGCTCGGCCGGCAATAGAGATTCATTCGAGCTACACGATCCGGGAAACGACCAAAAATATTTTTGTTCATCGCCTTGTCAATCGAGCTGTCATCTCATATCGTCTCGTTAAAACGAACTTCTTGTCAAATCGATCGATCTGACCGAACAACCGAGAAGCTCGATTCCAAAATTTTTAATATTGCTATATTTAAATGAATATAAATAGAAAATGAGTTGATGGACGTAAAAAAGGCCTTTTCTCAAGGTTAAAGCTAACTTTTACCTTCATACCTGAGCGATATTAAAAAAATATAAAATTTTGTTTCATAAAATACATCAGACTAATGGACTAGAGAAACTTCATCAAATTTTTCTTTAAATTAAGAAAATCTAAAAAGTCTTTGAAGTTTCGTAGTTTTTAGAATTTATATTTTCTATGAAAAAAAGTTAATTCCGAACATATTTTTATACAGAGGTCCAACTATCTACAGTAAAAGATATCTTTGAAACATTTTTTGTAGCGTTTTGATTACGGCTTCTTGCATATCCTTGGAAGTTGAGGAAATCATTGATCTCATGGCATTGTGAAGTGAAGTCACCAAATCGGTTTAAGACAAAATATGTTCTTTTTTATGTTGTTTTTAAGGGATTTTAGTTCACTCATATTTTGCTATTTGAACAAAAAAATGTTTTGATTAAGTTATGAGTATTACAAATTTTTAAGGTGGTAATGTATTTTACAAAAAAAAATCGTCGCCGTTTTTCTGAAACTCTTCAACCTTCATTTTCTCAACGAGGCCACCTTTTTATTTTTTCTTGATTTTCTTTCTAAGTTGGTATTAATAGGGTACATTTATCGAAAAAATCATTTATCTTGTGCCTACATCTTAAAGAAGAGAAAATTGAGTTTATTTCAATAGAAAATAAAAATTCGCATTTTTTCAATAACCAAACGATATTTGAAAAAGTGAAGTTCTTCCACTTGAAAATTGTAAAAAAAAGTTTGCAAACACTTTTCTTCTCTGGCCTCTTTTTCTGGAAATTTTCGCTAAAAATGCAATAAATTCGGTTACAACTGTCTTTTTCTTGTAACAATGCAATTTTCTAATACTTCGTAAACAACATTTTTTTAACTTATAGATTTACACATTACATTTTTTTAGAAAATATTACAAAATACAATGTTTTAATTGCTCCAATTGAATTTAATTAAAAAAAAAACAATTATAGCCCATTGAATTAAAATAATTGAAATAATATTATATCAACATGAACAGTGAGAATGTTTTAATTGCTTTAATGTCATTCAATTGAGAAAAATACAACTACAGCCGATTTGAATGATAATAACTTAAGCGACCATTTTGAAAAAGAGGCAAGATGAAGAAAAGGTCTAAGAAACTATTTTTTCCTAATTTTTCAAGTGGCACAATTACATATTATGTTTCGAAACGATTTTGTGACTTCAGCATGCACGCTTTACAGCCTTCCCGATTTAGAATGTATTCGGTCTAAATGCTATTTTATTTTGTTGTTAAATTTAGAAAAAGTAACATTTTTCATCTTGAGAGACTGAATTTCCTTTTTGCTTCCTCGTAAAGGAAGCTTTGTAATGGTAACATTTTCCAAAATTTTTAAATTAATTCAATTTAACCCTCCCTAATTTATTTATCTAATACAATGTTCTAAGCAATTGTCCGGATGTGTGTGTGTGTGTGTGGATGTCACGCATTTTTGTGAACACGATAACTAGAAAACGGTTGTAGATAATTCGATGAAATATGGAGGGCTTATTTTCCTCACTAATATCTTGAAACTGACCGAAGGATTTTTAAAAATATATATTGCATTCTTTTTAGCACTCAATAATATGTTAAAAATCGGATTTTCATAGTAAAACTTTCTTTATTCGCATAATTCAAAGCTAATGCAAGAATATAAAAGATTCCTTGGTTCGACACGAATCAACTGACATATTAAATTAATAAATTTCATCAAAGAGTAGGGAAGTTATGGTTATTTATATATTTTGAAAATCGGTTTTTTATAGTTGAACTTTTTTCATTCACATAATTCAAAGTTGATTCAAGAACAGAAAAGATGTGTTGATTCGAGACGAATCGGTTAAACTATAATATTAATACATTTCATTAAAGAGTAAGGAAACTATGGTAATGCATAATATTTGAAAATACGGTTTTTTTTTAAGTAAATCTTTTTTCTTCAGCATAATTCAAAGTTGATGCAACAATATGAAAGATTCCTTGGTTTGAGACGAATCGATTGACCTTGAATATCAATACATTTCATTGAAGAGTAGGGAAGTTATGGTAATTTATATATTTTTCAAATCATTCTTTATAGTAAAAGTTTTCTCATTCTCGTAATTTAAAGTTGATCTGTGAATAGAAAAGTTGTGTTGATTCAAGACGAATCGATTGGCTTATAACATTGATACATTTTACTGAAGAGTAAGGAAGCTATGGTAATGCATAATATTTGAAAGCACGGCTTTTCATAGTAAAACTTTTTTCAATAACATAATTCAAAATTAATGCAAGAACGGAAAAGATTCCTTGATTCGAAGCGAATCGATTGAAAAGACTTTTTGATCATAAATTCTCAAATAGAGTAATTCTGGCCATTTTTGTAAGGAAATCATAAAGCTGGGAAAGGGATAGGGCGCGACAGAACTTTTGCTTTCCCTTTTCCAGCTCGAAAAGTCTGATTTGTCTTTGAATGTAAAACATTTTTTGTATTATTTTGTAATTTTGTATTTTTTGTAAATTTCTATCTTTAAATTGAGCAAATGAAGACTTTGGTTTGTATATTATTGAAAAAAATAACTAATGCTTCCTCTATGAGGAAGCAAATATATTTGCTAACGGGAAGCAAAGTGCTCGTGAAATGAGCACCATATAATTATAAATACAAACAAGGTGGAAACACTCGAGATCGAAATCACAGCTAGTTTCAAACAAATAATATTAATCTTCGATTTACTGTATGAAAAAAATAACGTAGAAAGTTGCTTACTACTTTTTTTTGTCAAAAAAAGATTTATTTCATTGGAAGTAATGTTTTGTAAGATTCTTACAAAAATCATATTTCCATTAAAACAGGCTTCAAAGAGAGTACAAATTAATTTTTTGGCTTCTCATTTCTTTGAAAAATATCAATTTGTTTGAAATTTATTGAAATTGAAAAATTATCCAAAATGCATTTTAAAATTATTGAATTTCTTGCTAAAAGTGATAGAATGTAAAATTTGAATTATATTATTTTTAAATGCTTATCAATAATACTTCTTTTACTGCTGGTCTGCACAATCAGAAAAGGCTCTCTTGTATTCCTCAGCATGGAATTTTTTTAAATATCAGGTAGTTCCAGTTGTATTCCCATCCATTATTTTCATTATAATTTCCAACTTTTGTGCAGAGCAAGCCTTACATTTCGCGAACTTCTTTTTATCCGTGTATCCGCATTCAAAAATACTTCCTAGAACTTCCTTTCACCTTCTTTTTGTCACTGATTTCGATTCAGATGAATCTTCATCAATCATCAGTTCATTACTCAGAAGATTGAATTATATAATATATTCAAAAATATATCTCAAATGAATTTCGAATGATTATTCTTATTGTTTATATAAGTTTCTTATTTTAGATTTTACTAAGAATACATTATTATTAGTATTTGTATTATTTTTCAGTATTGTTCCTTATTTAAAATTATGTATCCACCCCGTAGATTTTCTTTTCCCTACATAGCTTGTATCTTCTGCCATCCTTCTCCAGATTGTGTTTAATCGTTCAATTAAAAATTTAAGATGAACAGATTTGACGTTAAATTAAACGTTAAATCCAAATAATCTTTGGCGGCAGAGCTCTATCACTGAAAGGCTGTCACAAGTGACGTTTCTCGATTATTTTCAAGGACCTCGTTCGATGTCTTTCGAAAAATGAGACGATACGATTCGAAATTTAACAAATGAATACACGAGATGATCATTCGAAAAAAGGGGCTGATAACGAACGACGTCGAGTGAAACAGTTGAGTTTCTCGTGTCGATGTGAATCACTAGCCGGAAATAATAATAAAATTGCAATTAAGCAAATCAGTTACTTTTATAAACTAGCGAAAAATACAAACATTTCACAAATCGTATTAAGTGATAAACAACTTATTACCAACATCATATTACATTTGCAAACTGTTTCCAATTAGAAACGTTATTAATTATAAACGAATTATTATTTTGTTTATCACTTCCGAGTCGAAATCTAACAAATATTACATTTGCGAATAAATAAGAGAACTAACCTAAAAGCAGCGGTTTTTTCGTTAAAATTCTAACATTTACAGTGAATTTTGAAGAAAATCCCACCCGTACGTTGCACTTTGAATATAAATATGATTTTAGTCGATGAATTGTAGGTTATTACTTTAGTATTAAATATTTGACAAGATTTGTGTGCATCAAAGAACTTTCAACTTTCACGCACTTTGTTTTACTATACATGTCTATTAATTTTACAAGATGATGATATATTAAATTTACTACACATATATGCATATTGCTTCCATTACATTTATAGTAAAATCGCTATAGAAATTTCTATCAGTGTAAGGTGATCGGAACATGATTAAAATCATTAATTTAATTTTAATAAGGTTCATTACTTTCGCTTACTTCATGGATTTTTTAACCTACAGCCAATTGTTCAAACAATTTTTACTGGTTCGAAGAATTATTATCTTTTTTTATCGCAAAGTAATAGCATTTACTTGATGATATGAACTAACTAATACAATGTGAATACCCATTTCTGTATATTTATAAATAAGAATAAATAAATATAACAAGTATGTTCAGAGGTGGATGTTCACAATTATTAATTAGGCCAAAGCATTCAGGAATGCCAATAATTCGCGTTTATAACATAATACGTCGTTTGAACAAGTACATATTGCTTGAACAATAAAAGACCACTTGCTTTTATTTTCTTTGTGAAAAATAACATTGAAAAGAAAGATTTTAATTTTTGGAATAATGACGCAAGATCGAATTAAATGCTGAATGCTAAATTTTTTGCCCAAATAAAATCTAGAAATTTTCTCTAATCAGTTTTTGATGAGGCTCGTAATTTGCGTTTTAATGGCAACAAATTACATTAAAAACCACAAATTTGAATTTATGAAAAAACGACACAAGCTAGGTACAGTGAAATTCTTAACGGCAAACACTTTCACGCAAAACAGAAGTCCCGGGCGCAATCACCAAATTACAGATCTTAAAGGTTCGATCTGTAATTGTAAACGGTTTATGCACAAACGCGGCGGAAGAACAAAGACTGAGCGCAAAGCGCGAGACCTAAAAGAAGCGCACCCATGCAGCGTGCAGATTTTTAAAAATAATTTTATTATTAATAATTTATATTGTATTACAGTACGTCACAAAAACATATAACATTCTTATTTATTTAACTTTCATGGCATTTATTTATGTATTTTTTGGCACTGATTCGGAAATTTGACATTATTTATTTCGTAGTAGCAATATTTTCGGAGATGTTTAAAATTCAATGTTCAGTGTCACATAAAAAACAAAAAACCATGCTGCGTAAACATCAGGTCATTTTCGCTTTTTAAACCTGTTTTTATGAAAAACGCGAGAAGATAGAACATTTTCGCCTTCAGATACGTATTCTAAAGAAAAAATACTGGAATGTCCAATCAATTATTGATAAAAAAAATCTTTTCACTCCATGAGTGCTCCATGAGTTCTCTCTTTTTTAGATTTCTTTCATGATAATGGATTATGAAACCGTCAAATTGAATAATCCTCATGTGCGATTCTATGTTTTCAAAGGACTGCGTGATATCTAAAACTTATATGGAAATTATATCACGTTTATTATTATTTCAAGGCAACTATACGTACTTCAAGTTTTCAACATTCAAATGACCGAAATATTATATCACTAATAGTTGTCGAGTTTCACATGCTGAGTTGTGGCTTTAGCTGAAGTTAGCATTACTACAGGTTTTTAACTAAAATTACCAGGCACAAAATTTAGTTTTTGCGGCATATATGAGCACTAAATAAGCACTGAATTCCTGCGCCAAGTACAATGTGATTCCACTTATAGTTGCCGAGTGTCACATACAAGAGTCATCTGAATCCAGCATGTCTACACGTTTTTGTTAAAAAAAAGTGCCCGGATTTTGTGCATAGCACGAATCCAGAGCACTTAATTAGCACTGAATTCCTGCGCAAAAGTGAATTTGATACCACTTATAGTTTCCGAGTTTCGCGTACCGGAGTTGTGGCTTCAGCTGAAGCTAGCATTACTACATATTTTTCACCAAAATTACCGGGCATAACATTTTTTTCTGCAGCATAAATTAGCACTCAATTATAACATAGCGCCCATATCGATATGACAATGTTGTGATTCCAACTTCCGGGACTTGCAATGTTTGTATTTTTTTGCTAGTTTAACAAAGTACCTAATTTTTTAAATTGCAATTTCAATATTGTTGTCGGTCCCTGTGTGAAAAAATTTGGTGGCGCTGTATTGTTTCTGTCTAGTCCGCCTTGAGTCCACACTGGCGCGCCACAGGCTGACTGTCCAGTGACTAGACTGGGATGTAAAGCTCGGATCGACTAGTTTCTAGACAGATCGGCTATTTTGATAAAAAAAATAATGAACAATTAAATAATACAATTATTTTTTATACGATAAACGTCCAATATATAGATTTTCCAGTTGATTGAAAATATAAAAAAGTTTTTGTAAAAAAAAAATGAAGAAATGAGTTTCCGCAAATCTCTTGTACATACGCCGGATGACGAACTTCTGATTTAACTTCCTATTATATTGTTGTAACTTTGTCCCGTCGCCTCAATACCTCGGCCATCTAAAAGTTATATTTTCTCTCATTCTGTCGGATATGCAATTCAATTCATTACATCCCAATATTTATTTCAATAAAACATGTACAATTTTTAAACATTCAAAGTGCTTGATGTGTGAATAAATCATTGAGAATAATAGCGTTTGTATGATTTGACTTGCGATTAGACTATGAAATAATGATTGTTTATTATTTCAAATAATTAATACGTTAGGCTTAATTATCCTTTACGCAATAAATAAATAATTACAATAAATTAAATGAGTCATTTATAATAATATTTGATTTTTTGGAATATCGGCAATATCATACATAGCATTATACACATTATAATTATTATAAATTTAATAAAAATTTATTAAAACTCTGCTATACCTATGATTCAATTAAAAGAAAATGTTTTTAAACATTCTTAAAAAAATCGTTTTTAAAAACACAGTTCTTGTATTAAGATTTCGATCACCTTCAACAATTATTGCTTACTATCTTAAATATGTAAAAGTGTACTGAAATTCTAGGAGTCGAATTGCAAAAAATGTAACAATTATATTAAAAACGATAATTTGCGTTATGTATTTAGTTTTGCAAATCATACAATAGTTTCTTTTCAGTGGAAAAAAAGAATAAACAACATTGTGCAAAACCTTCGGTATTTTCGCTCAGGAGTGATTAACAAAATGTTAATTTGTTTATAATTAACAATGTTGCCGCATCAAGAACGTTTTGAAAATTTAATACAGGATAGAGACTTGAGTATATATTTACTCACTCAAGTTTGCAAAATGTTTTGAATTTTCGTGGAGAAATGGGGGGAAAACTTTGCAAATTAATGTTTTGAAACAAAATGGCGACCCGACCACGTTAAACATATAAAAACACAAATGTACCATTTTTTTGAAGAACTTCGGAATTTTTGTAAATTGACTCAATTTTTATGTCTAATTCCACTGGCCTGAAGCCTCAGGAGTCAAAATTGGTAAAACAGCCAATGTTTAAAATTTTGTGTTTGGTATTTAGTGAAATTATCTTTAGAAGATGTGGTTTAAAGATTTTTTCGAGCATGTGCGGACTTTTTAAATATAGAAATTCACTAGAAAGAAATCCATAAGATCTAGGAGTCGAAATGAAATTCACAGTCATTTTTAAAATTTTGGAATTTGGTATTCGACATGATACTAGACACTAGAAAAAAATGCGCTAGACTCAGAAGGCGAAATTACAATTACAGTGGTTTTCATAAATTTGGAATTTGTTATTTAATAGAATTATCAACTTCACTTGTGATTTTATAATTTTCTTGAGCATGTCAGGAATTTGTAAGCATAGAAATACTACAGAAAAAAATCGTCAAGGCCCAGGAATAAAAAAAATAAAATAAACAATTACTTTTATTCTAATTTCGACTAGTGGGTATTGTGAATTTACATTTCAAAACCTCACACGTGCTCAGAAAAATGTTTGATCCACAAGTTATAAAGATTATTTCATTAAATACCAAAATCAACATTTTGAAAAGTAAATGGAAATTTTTTTCAGAAAAATGATTGATTTTAATCTGCAAAAAATTGAGAAAATTTTTCTAAAATTTAGGTATGCAAAGAAATATAAACCTCAAGAAAAGTCTAAAACTCTGCAAATAAGAACATTTTTCAACCTTTTTTTCGAGCATGGGTAACCAAGCTGCACGTGGATCGATTTCAAATTAATTATACTTTTTTAGAACCCTAATACGCTGATTTTACGCATTGTAGCGATATCAAATTCCAAAAGTATTTATTTTGGACCCACTCTACTGGGAAATTGGAGAAGAATTTTATTATTTACCGAGCTTACCGTAAAACGTAGTAAATAGAAATGAATAGGTTCGGATATATGACGAATCTCACAAATCCCTGTAAGATTGAAGATGGTTTAAAAAGGTAGGCATAATTTCGTCGCCATCGTGTCCCAGAAATTTAGACACTCTTGAAAAGACAGGTGCACTACCTGAGGTGGCACTGTCGCCTTCATGCCGGAACCCTTCCCCCTCGCCATAAACTGCAACTGAAATATTGCACCTTCCGAAAGGAAAAACAACAGCCCTATTGGGTACCTATTGTTTTGTTCAAATCGAATTCCAACAGTATATTCTGTTTCAAACTATGGATTTGAAAATTTGTTGAATTCAATTAATTTAATTTAAAATTATTTTATTTGATTCAATTTAGTTTGGAAAAAAATTAAAATTTAATTTAATTTTTAAATTTTAATATCTAGGTTTAACCCCCTAATATTCGTAGATCATCCTTCTAATTTCTATTTGTTTCAGCGTATACTATAAAACTGAATAATGGATGATATATATTTAGTAATAAAGAAAATTACATTTTTCTCAAATTGATGATTTTAGCACTCTTTTAACATAATATATTCAATTTTCAAGCGATATTCAAGTTGAAATATATCAAGAATTATTGAAGCTTCTGTTTGGAAACTATACAAATTTGCTATAGTAGTCAGTATACGATTGAAATCTAGATTTGTCCATTTTTTAATATTCTAATTTGAAAATATTTAATTTCGAATTTTCTCTTCAAAATGTTTAGCCAATAAGTGTTACAAATTAAAATAGTGCAATTTTGAAAAATCTGTTGTCGGAAAGAAAATCTTAAATGTCTTATAACCGAAAGCCTAAGATGGAAATAAAGAATAGGTGAATTTAAAGTATTATGAATAAATTTGTGTTATATTAGCCGTTGGGACTATTTTTATATTTATATACTGAAGACGTTGGACATGTTATTTTAGGCAATCAGCGAAAAGGTTCAAAAATATTTCAAGAGGGAACGTGTATTTTTTATGAACTAGCTGTAAATGCCTGGATTTTTATTTCATAACATTGAAGAAATTTGAAAATACGTTATGAAATTTCTTCAAATATCAAGATATTAACAATTTTTCGAAACAATAATTGATAATGCCTGATTAAAAGCATTCGGAAAAATTTTCATCAGATGCTCTCGAAATAGGAAAATTTTAAAAGAAACTTTTCAAAATTGGACAGTTTCATTAGAAAGGAGTTTTTGTTGTATCAGTACTACTTCAAAGCATTCATAATTAAAAAATTTTATTTCTAATTGAAGAATCTCGAAATCGAAAGATTTCAGATTAAAATTTCGAGAACGGGACAATTCAAAACTGTTCAAAACTGAATAATTTCAGATTAACATATTGAAAATTAGATCATATAAAATTCAACTAAATTCGAGTTGTGTTATTTATCATTCGAAGCGTTCAAATTTTAATAATTTAAAATTTCAAACTTTCGAATTTCAACAATTCAAAATTAAAAGTGATTATAATCCTGCAATTAGAAACTGAAAAACTGAATTGAATTGTTCAAAGTCGAAGCTTCTGAAATTTCAGAATTTTAAATTGTTAGTACAAGCTGAAAAAATTTTCAATTATATAGACTTTTACACTTGAATTATGCTAAAAAAATGTAAGAAATAAAGTAATTTTGAGCACGCAACAATAAAAATAAAAACATTTCTAATACGGAGCGTTGAAAATTGAGCAAATCTCAAATCATTTAGAACTGATCCAATTTTCAATTACTTAGAATTGCAATATTATAACGCTTTTATACTCTTCACCTTTAAATTTTAAATTGTTTCAAGTACATTAAAATCGTCTCAAAATTAATATTCTGCAAATTGTCAACTATACTTTTATAAATTTCAACAATTCAATTTCAATTGCAAAATTAATACTGTTGAAAGAGAAAGATGGAAAATTCAGCGTTCAACATGAGAATTGGAAACTCTAAAATTTTAACCAGTCAGAATTCAAAAAATTTATTCAATTACCAGGGTCTCAATTTCATATCAAACAATTTTCATATGTTTTGATTCTAAGTAACATATAATTTCTAACTTTTTAAATATAATTTCTAACTTTTTAAATATAAATCGTTTAGCTTTCAACACTTCATTCAGAATCATTATTCATTCTTTGAATCTTCCAATCAAATATATTTGAAATGATTCATTCGTGAAAATCTTTAACTAAAAGTTTAAATATTATTACGTTGGAAATTTTTAAATATAATGCAAAAGAAGATCGCTATGCTTCCAATTTTTTAAATTGCACCATTTAAATTGAAAAAAGCAGAAAATATTTGTATTTAACATTGAAACCAAACAACTCAGCAAATTTTGCAATTTTAAATGATTTGATAATGTAACTAAATTACCATTTTCAATATGTATGTAATATTGTATCATTATTTTAGTTGGCTGAATTAATTTCCAGACGGGCAGGCTGTGCATGCTCAAGGCATAGAATTTATCGAGAGGAAAAAATCGTTATTTGCAGTATCTAAAACAACATAGAAATTTTACATGTTCTTTTCGACTCTGATAGATCTTTTCATTCTAGTTTGAAAACTATATTAATATCATATATATTAATGTCAGATAATTGCGCTTTTTTCCTGAAATTTTTAACTTTTTGGCACCCTTAGTGATGTGATAATCAATGCAAGTTAATGAAAATAGTTGTTTAAACAATTTACTATTTTTAAAAACTATCTCCTCTCAGATAAGTGTTAGAAAGTTCCGGTTTTTTCTGAAATGGTTGACTTTGCTTTGCCTTGTTAGTTATGAACAAATACTATATAAACATGAGAGAAAAACATATTTTGAACAATCTTTTTTTTTCGTGAGTATATTTTGCTGGGGGGGGGGGCTGATATCAAAATATGTTTAATTACAAATTTTTCTCCTACGCTCTGGAATGAACTTTTGGTTATAATTGAAAACAAAATTGTTACAAGTCATATGCAGACCGAGTCCTCCCACCTACTCTATTTCATTCCTTGTTTGTGTCTCTTGTGTAAGATAGCTTTTTTGTGAATAATTTTTTCAAACATTGCGAAAAGAGCAAAAATAATTCACTTAAAAAAGTAAAATATCATTTCAAAAATTATTTTTGTTGAGGTTCACTTGTTATTTGTTCATCACTGAAAAGTCAAAGCAAAATCAAGATTAGAAAAAAAAAACTTACTACCATTACTCTTAGCATTTATCTGAGTGAAGATAGTTATAAACAATTAAAAATTATTTGAAAAATTATGTTCGTTGAACTGGCTTCAATTGAAAATTGAACACAAAATGAAAAATTAAAAACAAACTAGAATTGTCTAGCATTGTTTAAAAACCCCAAAAAATCATGATTAGCGCTAAAAACTCGCAAAACTTATTTTTTCACGTATGGGTTTTTTTGGGACCCTATAAAACAGACTTAGGTGGCTGATATTTAATAATGAATATATTTGACTTGTATTCTATGGCTATTTGTGAAGAGAAGTATTGAGTTTCAACTCCATTCAGCTAATATTGACGATTCTAAATAAAATGTACAAAAACGTCTCTTTTCCTGATGGGAAATACGTACTAAACTTCAAGGGCTTGCGACACCTCTGAATATCATTTTTTTTAAACCGACAAAATGTATTTTGTGTGTGTATTGAAACAAATTTTGACCAACCTCAATTGTATATTGTCTCCGACGAGACGCATTTTCTCCGAGGAAGAATCCCCCCCTTTCCCCTTCCGGAGCTAATATTAAAACATTTGCAACTCCAAATTTTTCTATTACGATTTACAATAAACTTCTTGTTGTAATGCAAAACAAAACTTTCACAAGTCATTAAATGACCTAGTTCTACCACCTCACTAAGTTTAAAGTGGACAAAAAGTTAAAAATTTCAGAAGAAAACCGCAACTATCTGGCAATAATATAGATGAAGATAGTTATAAACAACAATAATTTGTTCGTACAATTATTTTTGCTCAACAAAAAGGATTATTAGGTCACTCCAGGTGAAAAATAGACAAATAGTTGAAAATTTCAGAAAAAACAGCAACTTTCTACCATGAAGCAAAGATAATATCATTAGCAATAATAATAAATTGTTCGAACAATTATTTTTGTTAAATTTGATTGAATATCACTTTACTTTAATCAGAAATTAGAAAAAAAGTCAAAAATGTTAGAGAAAACCGCAACTTTCTAGCATTTATCTAAGAGAAGATAGCTAATAACAATAGTAATTTGTTTAAACAATTTTTTTCTGAACCAACATGAATATTAACTAATTTCAAGTGATAAGTGGACAAAAAGTTACAAGTTTTAGAAAAAACCGCAGTTTCTAGCATTATTGAAAGAGAATATCTTTAACAATAATAACAAATATGTTAAACAATTTTTTTATCAACATAAATTAGGTATCAACTCGCTCTCATTGAAAATTGGACAAAAAGTGCAATTAAAAAAAAAACGCGACTTTCGAACTCTATTCTAAGCGAAAATGGTTAAAAACAATAGTAAATTGTTTGAACAATTTATTTAGGCATCTAATTGTCAGTATAAATTAGTATTTCATGTATCAGTAGAAATTTGAATTTAAAAACCCGCAAGCAAATCATAATTAGCGCCAAAAACGAATTTACGAGAGATCTCTGAAGCGACATATTATAATAAATAACTGTTTAAAAAAAAATTTCTTCTAAACTAATGATATTTCGAATGAGCTTAGTTCTCTGATTATGAATCAATTGTCAGATCACATAGATACCTGGGAGACATGGACGCCAGGTAAGAATTCTACCTCCCAGACGTGGCAACACCGCTTGAGGTGAGTACGTATAACGTCTAACGCGCTTCCTTATATATAGAGGAGGTCACTTCGTACATCCAGTATCACAAATATATATAAATTCCAAAATGAAAAATTGTTACCCCTCTTTTGAGAAACCTGATCAGAAGGCCCCCCTCAACGTATATATGCATATAAATTTTAAATATTTTCACGGAAAAAAGCGGAGGCGAGAACGTAGGGTCAACTACACGGAGGTGACAACGTACAGTCTATACATATATATATATATATATATATATATATAATTTAAGAAAGAGTTAAACGACCACCGCAGCGTCACTGAGATCAACTGCTATCTAAAAAAATTACACCGGCTCCCAGTAGAACCCCGGTAAAGCACACTTATGGCCACGTCTCACAAACGTGAGATTAGTGGTCACAGGGCACGATGAACTTACAGCGACAGGCCGGCAAAACCCTCGTGTGTCTTGAGGACACGAAGCGACCCAAGGATGACAGCTTTCTGCATCCATCTCGCAAGTGCCTTGACATGTTTTTGGCACGCGGGTATGGCTTTAAGGTTACGAGCCAGTGATAGTATCGCACCTCCGAGAGCACCTATCACAAGGACAATTACTTGTACCGAATGTTTTGGGTAAAGTCGTTGCAGCTCTATTTTAAGGTATTGATACCTCTCCTCCTTTTCTTTCTCCTTGGTAGTGATGGTTGTCCGAAAATCTTAGTTCCAGAAAATTTGGCACTTCTCGTTTTGGACAATTGACTCCATCTCCCTTGGAGCGTTCGGCAGGGCAGGTTCGCAAACAACACCGTGAAAGCGACAAAGATGG